>MU619878.1:0-58940 GCA_025201785.1 Xylaria longipes
TGCGCGGGCTGCGTGGGCTGCATGGGCTGCGTGGGCTGCGTAGGCTGTGGCTTATATGGCCCAGGGCGGCTTAGGCGGCTTTATAGCTAAAGCCCCTAAAAACTCAGGCTTCCTTGCCCCTGGGTTAAAGGGGCCTCTAGTATAAAGACTTACCTACGAAAACCTACCTACGAAGACCTACTTACGAAGACTTACGAAAACCTATTTATAAAGACCTACTTATGAAAACCTACCTATAAAAACCTACCTACGAAAACCTACCTTCGCGTACAGGCTAGCAGTTTTAAATCCACTTGTTTAATATATTTAATTAATTAACTAATTTAAATTAAATAATAGAAATAACTAAACAAAACAAACAAGCCTTTTTTTCGACCTAAATTAGGTAAAATAAAATAAAAGCGATTATCTTGTATTGTTTTGTCTGTGTGGAACGCTGCCTCAACCGCCTTCTAATTATAGCTGTTGCGTGCTCTGTTTTCCCCTCGACGCCTCAACTGGAACCGTCGAGGATTTGGGTACCCCCCACACCTAACATCTCCTGCCCCGTATGTAACTGTTGTGTCACCGACTCGCTGAAAACTGCCCTCACCGCCTCGTATTGCTTTTCTGCTCGCCCTGCACCGCGTGATGATGTGTCTACTTTGACCACCGCGTTTGTCCGACCTCTCTTCCTCCTTTTAAAGGCGTCGGATCTACATACTTAACAACGGCTTTTGGAAATTGGGGAAGTTGGGGCATGGGGCAATCCTTCGGCTTGCGTACGATCACCCAGGGGGTTCTGCATCTTGGTCGAATCGCCCAGTCATGGACCCGGAACGCCGAGGTGACGTCTATTTAGGGTCTAGGCCCGTCAGCTAGGGAACAGTGTGTCGGAAATTCGGTACGAACTTATGCGAAGGCACGTCAGAACCCAGTCCAGAGACCAATCTGGAGACCAGTTTGGGGAAGTCTGGGGATGATCTCTCCACGATTACTGAGTTACTGTTTACTACAACAATTGGGTACTAACTTATACGAAAGCCCCAAAAACCAGACTAAAAACCAGACTAAGGAACAGTCTGGGGATGGTTTGGGGATGTTCTCCACGCCCAATAAGCTAATTTGCCGTTTACAATTGCCCCCTTCAGCTTGCCTACGGACTCATATCTATTTAGGGCTTAGGGCTGTTAACCAGAGAACAATCTGTCGGTCATTCGGTGCAAATTTTCACGAAGGCACTGGAGAGCTTGGTCTGGAGACCAGTATGGGGAACAGTATGGGGAACATTCTGGGGAACTGGGGATGATCTCTCCACGCTCACCGAGTCACCATTCAATTCGTTGGCGCTAGCAATGCACCCCAAGTGTGACCCGGTCCAATCGCATACCCCGACACGAACTCAATGTTTTAAATCGTATTTCCTCTCTTGAATGGTTCTAAGTAGATGTCGCTTTATTTGATATGCCCTTTAAGATATTTTGCTAATTTCTCGCGGGGGGGGGCGCCGCCCCCCCCCCCCCACTGACCAGCGTAGACGATGAGCTTTGTTATGACCTCAACATCGTATCTGACACGAGGCCTGACGAGTTTCGAAAAGACCTCTTTCTCGCCTAGCTCGTCCTGTTGCCCGATATACATTTCCGGGTCGCCGTTTAATTTCTTGGAATCGACTGGTGAAACGACCACCGTTCCTTCGCCCATCTGCTTCTCGAAGTCGCTAGGCTTTTGTTGCCTACTATTTACCGCAGAGCTGCGCCCTGTCTGATCCTTTCCGAGCTCTGGGACACTGGCTTTAGTGCGCAAGCTGGCATTACTCTCCTTTCTTTTCCTTTCCCGATAGGCGAGGGTTTCGTACGCATCTGCGGCACTCTGGGGGCCAATTGACACGGACCTACCGCGTTTTGGATGGCGTACAGCCGTGATTAGACTTGGCAAGTCGCTGACGCTGGGTAGCACGTTGTCGACTTTCAAACGCAGCGGAATATTCTTGTACTCAGAGGCAGGCATAAAGAATCGTCTCGGCAAACTAAGACCCCACGTTTCTATAAGCCGGAAGAGATGCGGAAGCGTCTTAAGTAGGAAGGGTTTAGCCAATTCGCGCCAGATGAAGACGACAAACACACCGAATAGGACGCGCAGGATTACCGCTGGCCATCCGAGAGCATGAAGATCGAATGCGATAGTCGCAAATAGCGATTGGGCGAAATGCCAAGTTCCCACCTCAAGACCAATCATGACCCCAGCGAAGCAGACACTGTCATCAAAACATGGACAATCGTCAGCGGGTTCGGGATGCACTCTGACGAGAACAATGATGGTCAGTACGGCAGCAAAGACAGCGGTCCAGCCATTCTGCTGCAGATAGAGCTCCAATGGCGGGCCATAATAGAATTCGACTAGGGTTATTACTGCGCCCATTATCGACCCAATAACCACATCCACAAAGCCATGCATGCCGCAGTAGAGACGGCCGAGCACGATGCTCACGGCGTAGCAGTAGGACAGTATTTCGAGCGCAAATTTCGTGTTAGGCTGAAAAGGATTATCCGGCGACCAGAGACAGAGGAGTGCATAGACCGCGACCGAGACGGCGTTGGCGGAATGCGTCGAAGGGAAGCCATACTCGAGTGCGGCGGAGCCAGACATGGTAATCCGGTGTAGGGGCGGGGACAATGGGCGCGGCAGGGAGAAGAAATCCTTGATAAAGCCGGTGAAGAAGACGCCCGAAGCCAATATATGAACCAATCTATCACGACGTTAGCGACACAAGACGACACACAATCGAGGCGGCAGGCGAACCCCTTTCCAAATGACGCAAAACCACACCAGAACATGATGGGAAGCCCAATCATGAAAAATGTGTGAGTGCCGAGGTTGGCGGTGATGGCGAAGTAGCTATCGAGCGCGGGAGAGCGCAGCTTGGCCTGGAGCCAGGCGAGGTACGGCGTTTCCCAGCGGATAAGAGGCAACGCCCGCTGTCGCAAGTCGTATCGCCATTTCGGCAGAGCACGCTTATCTGCCAAATAGACGGTTAGCACGTCGCGCCGCCGCCTGTCGCATTACACACATGTTCCTGGGATTGAATGGGTGGTTTGCATTTCCCGCGCTCGCAACCGCGGCATGCTGGGTAGTCATACAGTGGTCCAAACTCCTCAAGCCAGCATCAATTACGGCTTCCCTTTTCTCTCCGTTCGTGGTGAGGGCGAGGGCGGTCGTGTCCGGCGTCGGATCGGATATGGCGCCGTCGAACTTGGCATTGAAATCGACGCCATTGGGCAATGGTGGGAACTCGGTAGTCATGGTCCCGGGAAGACTATACGTGACATGAAGGTCGGGTGAAGGTGATTATGGCGGACGCTCCTCAGGCAGTTGGCGCATCGAATCGTAAAGTGCAATGCGAGGCCGTTAGGCGTGTGGCCCGAGGGTAGGCGGTAGGTTGCGGGACTTCAACTTTGTCGCTGCGTTTAAGAAGGCTAGGATTTGGTGTCGTTCAATCGTCCAGTTGAATTGACGGTTGGGTGGAGAGGAATTGTCGGGGCTAAGTTCGAGTCCAATGTCGTCGATGCGTAGGTCAGTTGTTGAATAGGAGGTATGGCGGTAAAAATACTACTACCCGGGGAGCATGCAAGTTCGACTTTATTGGGTGCCGACGGGATGGTGGAAATGTGCGAGGTGCGTTGAGGACGGAATGCGACGAATGAATGAGTGGTTAATATCTTGAAGTCGCAGCGGGACCGCACCACACATTCCCTCAATTCCCGAGGTTTGGCGTACCTAAGCCTGGGACAGAGCCTGGGATGGCAGGTTCAGGGGGTACGGCAGCCCCAGATTTGCGCGCGGAACCCGCCCTGCGAACCTTGCCTCCCAGAAGCCGGTACCTAGGTACCTAGGTACCTACTAAGTAGTTTACCTACAGTACAGGTTACCTACTTAGGTAGGTATTACAAGCCTACCTACTGTAGGAGGTAAGTACCTAGGTAGCTTGTAAATCGTAATAGTATATTGGAAAAAGAATACCACCGCTTGATATTACGGCTTCACTTGTCATTTTCATATGCTGTACTTATATTTTTGAAGACTTGTGCCAAGAGATCTGTTTGTATCCATGATTCTTAGCCTTGCTAGCCCCGAAGGATAATGGTGGATGAACAAGAATTCATTTCCGAACCTTGCTCTACAGATCCAAGGCCGTTTCGTGTTGCTTGATTTTTGATTGGATCCCCCGTGTTGTTTTGGGTCCGGCAGCAAAGCTGAGCTTGTCGAGACGAACCTTAAAAGTTTCATCCCATCACCCCTTTACGCGGTTCAGGCCCCCCCAAAAACGATGTTAAAGCTCCGCGGCAAACACTGTGTCATAACCGGCGGCAGCCGGGGCATCGGGCTCGCCATTGCGAAACTGTTCGCCTACCGCGACGCCCGCTGCACTCTGGTCGGGCGGCACGAGCACAGCCTTGCAGAAGCCGTCGCCTCTATGAAGCGACCAACCATGGGGAAACACGCCGTGCACGCCTTCGACGTGTCCGACCAGGTCGGTTGGCAGGGCTTGGGGCAGGATTTGGAAAACGTACGTCATGGAGCAGTCTAAGGTCGAGTAGCATGTGACAGACACTGGGGACTGAACACAGGCACTGCATTCTAGGACCATGTCGACATACTGGTCAACGCCGCTGGCATCTCTCACAACTCTTTTCTTTTTAACATGTCGAACGCCGACTTAGACAGAGTCATTGATGTCAACCTCAAAGGAACCATACTCGGCTGCCGAAGCATAATCCCAAGAATGATGAAGCAAAAACGCGGTAGGCAAGACCCCCCATGAGAAGCCAGGAGGCGATTTACTTATCCCATCTACACAGGTTGTATCATCAATGTATCAAGCCTCTTAGCGACACATGGTGGGCGAGGTGCCTCGGTCTATGCTGCATCAAAAGCTGGAGTAATCGGTATGATCAATTGCTAGTTTCTTTTTGTTTTTGGTAGCCTATCTAACTCGAGTATAGGTTTAACTCGGTCACTCGCCTGGGAAGTGGGGAGATTTAATATTCGGGCAAACGTCATCCAGCCTGGCTACATTAAAACTGATATGACTGAAGGTGCGGTATTCCCACGCCTTTTTAATTTCATTCCTCCCTTTCGCCGAAACGTTTCCCCTCTGGTACAGTGCGCAGCAACGCTAATATACAGGGCTTATGAAGCTATGGATAAGAATGGAGATCTTGCTGCTCTCATCCCCATGGGCCGTCTAGGAGTCGTAGAAGAGGTCGCTGAAGCTGCGCTCTTCCTTGCGACGAATTCATATGCACATAACTGCGTGCTCAATATCGATGGAGGCTTGAGCGCGACGTAATCGAAGGCATGTTCCGCAAGTCTCCGTGGAGACTTAAAACCAATGCCCTGTCAGGGTCATTTACAGAAGGTTTACTAATCGTCGATGGTGATGGCACCGGTGCCAGCATCGTCGTCGACTATGACCACGTCATCATCCGCAACCATTTTAGCCCTCTTCTTCGCTGAGAGATGATCATTGTCATCTATTCTAGGTCGCTTAAGGTCCTTCGGTGTTGTTTCCGAGTCAGGCTCACGGGGGCGAACCAGTGCATGAGCCCCATTTGTCTCGGTCGTCGCAGGCTCCTTTCTGGGTTTGCGTGGAATTTCTGGTGCCTTATCTGGCTCCAGACCCTTGATGGGTTTTGCCGTAGTCTCAATGGGACTAAGAATGAAGAAGTCAGTAAGCTTTGCTAGCCGGCGGTTGTAAGGCACTGTACGATGATTGTATATTTAGGACGACGTTGATGAACGTATCATCCTCTTCCTCGTCAACAATAGTGACGAAGCTATTTTGGTTGACACCTGTGTAATATTAGCGGAAGGATGCTTAAATCATGTACCAAGGCGCTTACCCAGCTCGCTGAGCAGCTTTTCTAGATTATCAGTTTCATCGGGATCGTAGAGTAACCCAGTATCACTGTTGACCGCAAAATCGCGATCGCCAAATCCTAATTGAAGCTTTACGAAATCTTCCACTAAATCGTTTAATGTCGCTCGCGTAAGATCCACGCACACGCTGGTCTGGTAGTTGCTGCAGATCGGACAGTCAGGGTTGGGCGCACGAGGTCGGTCTGGAGCCAGCAATCTCTGGCCAGCGAAGGGCGTCAAGAATACCTAACAAGTTAGCAATTTCGCAGTGCGGAGATTCATGTATTACCTACCTCTTGTGCTTTATCAAACTCTCCTCTAAGGACTTTAAATGACTCGAGGACACACAAGCCCGCTACAATCGCATTTGTAGTTGCGATCGCAGGTATGATGTTGCCGGCCATTTGCTTGATGTCAAAACGGGATTTTTGCTCGATGCCGAAGACAAATGACCGAATATTAGCGCTAGCAGCAACGAAATCTAGAGTGTCATCGTCGTCTTTGTCGAAGTTTATCATAACCTGTGGGGAATTATCGCCGTGCTGTTTCTTCAAGTCCAAGATGCGTTTGCTCAGGCGATCCAAACTGTCGTTGAATACAACCAAATTCTCCTCCAGACTCCACACTTTTTGTCCATCCTGAATGATAGAGTCTTTTGCAGCATTGGCTTCAGTTGCCTGGCGTAGGACTGACTCGTATTTTAGAGGCTCGGGAGGGGACCGAGACTTCCACATGTCTTCTATAGATCGCAATCGCGTAATGTCCGTGTTGAAAACTTTGTCAAACAGCATTTGAGGAAACTGTTCTGTGCCAACCGATTCTCTAATTTTTCTCAACGCCTCAGACTCTTTCTTGAGCTCTGCTATTTCCTTCGCGTTATCGCCATTTTCCGATGTGTCAAGAACAGCCTGGTCTTCGCTGACGCCAAATATCTCGTTGAGAAGATAGCTCTTCCCCCAGACAATGCAATGGATGGGTTGGCTAGGTGTGGACCGAATGGTGCAGACAGGGAAGGATTTCGGTACTTCCTTAGCCGTGCAGTCGTAGCATGCAGTGACACCTTTCTTAATAACTTGTACCTGGCCGTTGAATCCCGTAGTTCCACTCTCGATGAGGGGAACGTCGGCGGCTAGGCACATTCTATTCACATGTCGTCTCGCTTCAAGATTATCCAGCGCATTGAACACTAGGTGAAACGCCTTGAACCATTCCAGGTTGAATTGCGCATCCTTAATGTTTGCATGGTAAGCAACAATCTTAACGTTGGGATTGAATCTTTGAGCTGCCTCTTTAGCTATCTGCCTGAGAGATCAGTATGATGTCATGCCGATTATGAACTCTTTACTATTCCAATCGCGCCATACCTCAGCTTTTGATTTCTTGATGTGCTCGTGCCGGAATAGAAACTGGCGATTGAGGTTGCTCAAGTCAATTGTGTCGAGATCGACGATATGGACCTCACCGAAGCCCGTGAGGACTAGATTCTTCAAGAGTTCACAACCAATACCGCCGGCGCCAACCATGAGGACTTGTGCCTGCATAACCCCGGTTAGTTTTTTTTTATCACAAGGTAGGCTTGCGGTGGCTTGTTTCGCAAAACGACGGGTTATTACGCGGTGGCGGTTGTAATGGGAGAAACCGGCTTTCGGGACACGATCGAGGTATGCGCGCAATAGGAGAACACGGTAGATTCGCTGGGAGAAGTCGCAATCGTAGGTGCATGGTGAGAGCATCGCGACGGCTTATGACAGACGTAATATGAATACGATCGGGGGAATTCGAGTCTAAATGAATGCGGAAAACGCACCTGCTTGATGCTCGCGTTGAGCGAGGGGCCGAAAGACCGGCGATTGAAGGAGTCACGGTCCGGCGCCATGGTTCAGAGCGATCCAGCTGTTGTCACGGGGATGCAAGTTGTGGATGCATGTGATGCCAGTTGAAGAAAGGTTAAAAGATAAGGGGAAGGAAGATGGTAACAGGAATCGAAGTTGAGGGAAAAATATGTATAATCGGTGGGATCGAATGGGTAAGAGGCGGGAGAGCGGGAGGATGGGAGCGTAGAATAGACCTAACGTGCGGTTTGCGCTATTCTCAGCCTCGGAGCGTTGCCAGTTGCAATTGGTAGTAGGTAGGTAGGTATCATGGACGGTACCTAATGGCGGTGCGTGCCATGGAAGGAACGGAGAAGGTGCTGGGGTGGTGACCTGATAATGAGTGCTTCAATGACCTGAGGATGCAGGTAGAACCATGCGGCTTTGGAGGTTCCTTGTGCCAGATCGCTATGTCACTACCGCACCAGTTGACGACGCGCTGCGCAAGGCCGCAGGTCTACTGTGGGTCGGGATTTCTTAGTGCATCTAGGCAGTGCGAGGTACCTAGAGGGCATCAGGGGTGGGCCGCGGAAGCCGACGCGATTGGCAAATAACTACTACCTACCTAGGTACCTAAGGTACCTCCCGTAAGCTGTGCGACATTGGATAGCATATAGTACATGCCTATCTGGGTACGTAGTGTAAACGATCAATGATCAATCCCCAAATTGTCTGTTTGGATTTGAGGAAGAGCTTAAGAGCGGGGACAGTGAAGTGGGATGAGTATAGCTTTTGAACTTATGAACTCATTACCCAGGCTAGGCTAGGCTAGGCTACATAATCATATAGTAATATGATCAAGAGATTCATTCTCCGAAAAGACAATTGTCCGCCTCATTTTGGACGGGTTTCCTCTGGCTTTCGTTCATATTCTGCTCTTCCTAAGGTATCTACACCAGTACTTCGTTGTACTCGGCTACGCTCCACCCTGTGCCCGAAACCCCACGAAGCAGCCATCCACAAGATTGGCCTAACACATCAGAACTGCGCTTTTTCAATCACGAAGAACAAAATGTCGGACGACGAGGCGGACCCGGAGCTTCTGGCTCTTCTTAGGCAGCATCTGCAAGGAAAATTGAATCTGGACGAGGAACCCGAGACAGGGGTCTTGGAAGGGGCTGAATATGTCTACGACAACTCGATAGATGTGGCTCTGGACATGAGGGCGACCAAGAACGCGGCTGCTTTTATATGCGAACAGATGCAGCAAAAACAATACTCCACCGAGACCTGGGCAGAACACGAACTGCACCCCAAGACGAAAGATGAGTCCACCGTCGCTTTCATCTTCACCATGGATCTTCTCAACTTCTCCTTCTGGTCCCTCCGCCCGGAAGGCGAACGCTTCGCTGTCTCCTACCGAGACAAGACTTGGACGGGATACTGGAGCCTGGTTGCTTCACTCCAGCGCGCATTAGAAGAGGGTAGGTAGACGGACCTTTGTGCGGGCAACGAGCCACCGTATCACATCACTTTCTTTTCACATGGTCGTCTCACACAGGATCGTCTTAGTTAATTCGGCATTTGCTTAAGATATACCTATTACCGACCCTCACTTCTGGCAGAGCGAAGAAGAATGTAATCTAGAGTCTTTGCGGCATGTCTTTCGCTCATGCACCGACGAGGAAATCCCGCTGCTTGAAGCCCGTCTCACCTGTTTACGGGAAGCTGGTCAGGTTCTATATGAAGTAGGTCGAGTCTTCTCACCCCCCCAAACCACACGTAATAAATGAATATGTTACCAACGCGCAACGCGGCTTCTTGCAGAAGTACAGCTGCAGTTTCACGAATCTCATAGACACTGCCAACGGCTCGGCCGCCGCGTTGGTCAACCTGCTCGCGCGAGATTTCTCATGCTTCAGAGATGAATTTCGGTTCGAAGGCCGACGGAAGCCCATCCGTTTCCTCAAACGCGCCCAGATTCTTGTCGCAGACATCTGGGGCTGCTTCAATGGCGAAAGCTATGGCGCTTTCCGAGACATCGACAAAATCACCATGTTTGCCGATTACCGTGTCCCGCAGATCCTAGCCACACTCGGCTGTATTGGATATAGCCCGCCCCTGCAAGCGCTGATATCAAGGAAGGAAACCATTGAAAGTGGGAGCAAGTACGAGATGCAGCTTAGAGGTGAGTCATATCTTGCCGCGACCGCCCTCAAGTTGATTCGTTTGTTAATCGTTTGGGAATGTAGCTTGCAGCATATGGTGCGTCGAGCTCCTCAGACGTGAAATCAAGCGTCAGCACCCAGAGGCTAAGGTCAATGCGATCTTGATAGACTTTTTCTTATATGATACCATGAAGTTGATGGAAGCCGAAGGGAAGGAGACTATGCCACATCATCGCACGCGTAGTATTTGGTATTGAGGGGTTCCTGTCCCAAGTTTGGCCGACAAAGGGATTTGGATAGCATGTTCGTGTTAGGATAGTCACAGTGTCACCAACTGTCAACGCCGAGATGAGGGCAATATAGGGTCAATAAACATGGCCAATTTCATCATGAGTGAGAATAAAAGCAATTCAATCCTTCGAACTCCAAGCGCCATCGCAGAAATCCATAGCAGCCAAGCATCCCCAAGCCAGATCTCGTCACATGCAACATCAAGTCCCCGTCATACTTATACAGACATCGTAAACCACTAGCGGTATGCGAAAAGATCAACTAGCTCCAACTGCGGTTGAGTTAAGGATGTCATCCATGTGCGCCCTCTCGATACCCTTCGTGCCTTTGGTTTCCTCCCGCATGAGAACGGCAAGAACCTCAACAGGCGGGTTGAGACCAAGTTTGTCAGCACGCTGCCAACGTCTAAGGCGGCTGACACCGACGCAGGGCTGAGCATGTTCCGTTAGCATCATCCCCACATGTGGACAGAGTACAGGATGCAAAAACATACTCCATATTGCGAGCTGACATCCCAGTACCGAAGGATCTTCTCAGCCAGGCTCAGGTCCTCCTGGTGCGGTCGCTTGGTCCTGCGCTCGCTCTCTATGGTGCGCCAGTACCGGCTGATCTGGCGATCTGTGACCTTGTCCGCGCGGAGCTCTGCCTCGGTCTTTTCGCGCACTGGCTCCACTTGCTTAGGTTCCTCCACCGGCACCTTCTCCTCGACGTCGACGTCTACCTCGTCCTTGACATCGGGCTCGGCATGAATGACATGTTTCGCTAGAGGGCTCGTCGCAGGCGTAGAGACGAGATTCTTGGCCGACTTCGGTACGGACTTGGTCACTCGGTGGTTGAAGGACAGCGTGGCTTGCTTCCCCGAGGGCCGGCCGCCTCCGCTAGATCGTCTAGTCGCAGGCATTGTAGACGAGGCAGTTTTTGTTTGAGTTCTCGTTATTGATATGTAGAAGCACGATATTCACAACATGAAAGTGCACTGTGTCGCAAAGATGATGAAAATGTTGGTTTCCAATTGAGTGGTTTAACGCTTTGGGCAGGTAACTAAACGTGCTGGATTTGCCAATTGGGAATGACGTGGGGGATTTCCACTACAAGGAGGCAGGCAGGTCTATTGGCGGGGCAACACGAAAGAGATGCGGGCTCACGTGACTGTCCGTTCTAGCCAAGTCCAGGTCCTCCCTTCTACAAAGCGTCCGTCCACACTTTCGTTAGGTATCTTAGGTGTACAATTATTATATCAACACAAAGGAACACACCGGCAGGCTTCTAAGAAATTATTCATTTAGACTACAGTTTGTATAAATGTGTCTATGTAGCCGCCTCATGTCCTCATAACACATCCTCATAACATCAACTTGCTTCTCGTCATGGTACAAAATATGTTACAGTAGGTATGATACAGAGCACTCCAGAGAGGCCTGGTGGACAGCTGGTGAATAGTAGGCCTTTTAAAGCTCCTGTTTCTTCAATGTGCCGGGAGCCTGTGTCTCGTTAGGCGACACGTGAACTTGCCAGTATTTTCTCCAGTCCCACCACTGCCCTCCTTCCTTCTCGTTGTCCCCCTGTCCGGGTTGCCATATACCAAAACCTTTGCCGGCGTCGTACTCAGGGAAGTCGGCCTTCTCGGCGAGGAGATTTCGCTTTTCTCCTTTCTTCAAAAACCACAGGAAGTCCTCAGACAAGTGAATATACTGCCTCAGGCCCTCATAAACGTTGATCTTGGCCCCAGTCGTCCAACTCAGAAGTGTTGGCTCGATAATCGGCGCATCTGTCACAGAGGGGTGAGAGGTGCCGAGTGAGGTCATGAACCAGGACGGGTTTCCGCGCATATTGTTCTCCTCGACAAGGTTGCGAACAACATCAAAATGAGCCCGTCCATAAAATACACTGTACTTGCTGCTCCACGAGTTGCTGTGGACAACTAACACTGGCACTCGCACATCATGGTTCAGTCTGCCGCTCTGTTTCCCGGGGTCTAGAATGATGGCACCAATGAACGGCCTTTCTTTGGTTGGACCACCCTTCAGAGCCTGTAGTGCACCGGTTGCGCCGAAGCTGTGACCAGCCATTATCATCTCATCGATATTGAGCCGCCCAGCCCATTCGTCCAGCTTTCTACCCTCCTTTCTAGGATTCTGTTTGAAGACCTTGGTGCCTTCCCCCTTATTGATTTGCCTCAGCACCCTAACTACCTCTTCGATTTCGGCTTCACGGAAATTGAGCTGGACTCGGTTGAAGTCGTCGGCTTCTAGCTCTTCGCCGTCTGCTGTTTCGACTTCAGAGCGTCTGAAGGTCAATCGAGCCTCATCCGGCTCGCCTTGCCTTTTGACAATCGAGCCAGGGCATGAGCCGTCTCTATGCTCAAGCATAGCGACAATGAAACCACGTGATGCCAGCTCACCAGCGTAGTGCGTGTAGTCGGTCCTGCTAGAGGCCATACCGTGAGAGAAGACAACGATGGGGTGCCCATATGTTTCAACGGATGCCACTTTCTCCAGCTCCTGGCTCTGGCGGGTGTCCGGATGGCTTGCTACCGGAGGGGCCAGCTCAGCTAGTGACATATCGACTTTGGCCGGAATCTTAATCCCACCAGCAACGGTGCGAAGTGCGCCCGTGAAGACGGCATCGGAGAGGCGGTTACTGATGCGTGCGAACTTGGCGTAGCCTTTCGCAGTCACCGATATTGGCTTGGATATCCAATGGTGCCTCTTGCGCAGACTTTTTCCATGGGCGGCTGGGTAATACAGAGTGAACAAGACTGTCTGTAACTCGAATGCATTCTCGTGTGAACTCTTGAATCGGGTCGTGTCTACAACACGAGGCGGTGACACGGGAGATTCAATGTCAACACTCCCGACTGGGTACGGCCCGCTGTACATTGGCAACGGGCTCGCAAAAAGAGGCAAGGAAAAGAGGTAACAGTATAATATGTAGAACACGACAACGACAGAAAGAAGGTACCGCCAGGTTAGTCGAGGTTGCAGCATAGATGGAATCCTGCGACGCATGGATAGCCCACCACCTGCGTATTCAGCTTCGGGGAATGGACGCATTATGACCCGAGATGGTTTTAAAATAATTAATTATTTCTATTAACTGCTTGAATAAATAATTAATCGTTTCCTGATGAATCCGGCTTGCGTAAGTAGGTAGTTCCTTCGACGCTTCTTACAGCTATGACGCAATTGTATCAGTATCCGCTTTTACCAGCTTTTAGCGCATTCCCGAGGTCATTGCTGGAGTTGTTACACGCCACAACGTCATCTTTCAGCTGATCCGCCTCGGAATCGAAATAGAAGCGAATCTGGACCCAAATAGAGGGTTGAGTGTTTTCCAGGTTCAGTTCTGGTAAGCACTTAATTAAATTCGATCCCACATATTATTCGTTCTTCAGTAAAACAAACAGATCATCTACTATGTCACCTATTCAGTTCAAAGCGAAGAAAACTAGGTAGTGGTCCAATTTAAGCATTCAGTCTAAATGATTTCCTAGTACGAAGGATAGACTATTCCATAGCAGCCGCCACGACCGCCTCAATCTCAGCTTCAGTAAACTCTCTTACACCCAAAAGCTCATTATCCAACTTCTGAAAGTGGTTGCCGTATCCATCGCCCCAAATCGATGCAATAATCATGGGAATAGCAAACTTGCTGGGATCTGGGCTCTCCTTCTCCAGCTCGGCAACGGCGGGCGGGAGCACATCGTTCTCAATGGATACTTCCTTCCCCTGCCAAGTAGTTCCCGTAACCTTCTCGGCTATAGCTTTAAGCTGCTTCAGGGTGGGAGCTGCATTTTGGACATAGACCGCTCGGTTCTTGGTCTCCTCGGGCTTCTTCAGCACCCCCACGACGGCCTTGCCAATGCTCTCGAGGGTTGTGGTACTGAAATGACGCTCGCCACCGTCATAAATCGAAATGCTCTTCTCCTTGGCGTTGAGGATTAGGCCGACTTTCATACCCCAGTCGAAGAACGGGCCGTTGACGATCGTTGTGTAAGATATGTTTCCATTCGCCGCCTCTTTAACCAGCGCCTTGTGGGTAGCAATTTTGTGCCCGAAGACGGCCAAATTAGCGTTTTTGGCATTTGTTGTGTCGGACCCAAATTCAGAAGGGAGGAAACGCTTGACGCCAGCCTTCACAGCTGCCTCGACTAGGTTGAGTTGCCTCGAAAGAGCTTCAGGTCCGAGAGTAGAGACGACGGCGTCTTGACCCTGAAGAGCAGTTGTGAGAGACTCGACGGAATCGTAATCGACTGGCTTGACTGTGACAGATGCTGGGGGTTTGTTTGTGCTACCCTGTCTGGTCAAGACGGTGACTTGGAATCCGGCTTTGAGCAATTGTTCGAGGATGGCGGGGCCTAGATTGCCAGTGGCGCCAGCAAGGGCGACGTTTGTTATAGTACTCATGTTGGGCTATTCTGACCAGGGAAAGACCTGCAAGACGTGAGTGTGGTAGAACAGATGATAAGATACAATCTGTGTTAAAAGTCGTGGTGTTTGATGATGGATTGCTACTCACTATCATAATCGGAGGCATGGCAGTTTCTTTATACAAGAGGATAACCCTCATAACTTCCGGGGTCAGCATGGCTGGCTTACGGACGTAATCGGGTCACTGCGTAGTATTTTTAATACGACCTTTTCGATAGCCGTCGCATCATTATACTCATCCCATTTGTTATCCCACAAGCGTATCCTATCCCACATGGCATCCCACATGGCATCCCACATGATGGCATCCCAGCCTAAACCGTTTCTGGAATCGCTTCCCCTTTTCGCCGGTGGGATATTTCGTAAGCATACTTGACCTCTGATACAGGGGGAAAAACCTCTCTCGCTGGCATCGTCTTGAGAAAGTCTAGCATAGGTGCTTCAATGAATAGAGTCCTATCGCTATCGGTCATTCAGATAGGGATATTCCATCGTGTTGTTCATCTCCTCATTTCCCGTTCAGTCCGGTCCAGTACGTACGGCACCTACTATGGTCCATGTATCCCACATTACCGACCCTTTGACGAAAGGGCTGATTCCGATCTCATGCAAGAGACAATACAATGAGCCAGTCCGGTAATACATCGCTTCAAGCTCCAGCTCCCGTTGGGGGAAACAGCGCAGCGGAGTCTTCGACGGCCCCGAGGCTATTTGAGTGTGTCATACCAGGCTGTAAGAAAGTCTTTCGACGAAAAGAGCATTTGACAAGACATCTGAAGTCCCACGACACCCAACTACAGTATGTCTGCCACATATGTGGCAGACGCTACGCACGAAGGTGAGTGAATCATGCATCGGGTCTAAATATTATGATACGACGCAATGAAGAGGGCATTAAAGAATCTGTAAATGCTCAAGTTTACGTAGTGACGTACTCAAGCGACACGTTGAGTTTCACCCGCAGTATTACAAGTCAAAGCGCCATTTCGTCGCTTGCG
The DNA here is from genome assembly GCA_025201785.1 of Xylaria longipes. Classification (NCBI taxonomy): domain Eukaryota; kingdom Fungi; phylum Ascomycota; class Sordariomycetes; order Xylariales; family Xylariaceae; genus Xylaria; species Xylaria longipes. The sequence continues at coordinate 15,597 of MU619878.1, forward strand.
CCCGCTGCCGGGAGAGCAAGTCAAAATGTGACGAGGAAAATCCGTGTGGACCTTGTCGACGCAGGGCGCTGCCTTGTGTTCGAGCGAATACTAGCGCGGCCAATGTGAACGCAGATAGCACAGCTCTAGAGTCAACTCCCGACCTTTCGAGCCCGCCGTCGAGCTCAATACATGCCTCTGAGTCGAAGCTCAGCGAATACATTGTTAAAAACCGCGCCGCCACAAAGAGGCGCCTTGACGTATACTTTGCTGGTATTCATCCGACCTGGCCTATACTTCAACCTTGGATAGTCACGGCGTCCGGAAACCCAGACCTTTTGATAGCATCGGTCATGATGCTTGCAAGTTGGCTTGAAGGCGATCCGGAACATCTTGTGCTGTTTCCTCTAGTATTTGACGAAATTGCGGAAAGACAGCTCGTACATCACACTCCGTGTAGTCGTCTATTGTATGAGTGACTGATTCGTTTCAGGGTCCAAACCCGTCGCTGCCTATATTACAGGCAATGGCATTGTGCGTCTTCTATTGCATATGCTGCCTTGTAAGTAACGCTCCTTTCGGGTTGACTCCCAAAACCATTTGCTCAAATGCGACTAGGCTGCGGAGGGCATGGTGCACAAAGCCTTAAGGATTCATAATACTCTGGTCACTGCTTGCAGGTTTGCCGGTATCTTGGTTCCTCAGCGAGGGATATTATATGCATCGGTTTATGTTCCTACCGGAGAAGAGGATCAAGAGACGCGCAGCAGGTAAGACCTCGGTACATGCAGCAACAGCAACACTTACTCAAGCTGACGTCTATCAGACTAGCCTTTGCCGTGCTGCGTCTCGATGCGTACCTCACTGCAATGTTAGATTTCCCGCCCTTGATTCGGTACCAAGAGCTCTCCATCCCCCTTTCTCAGTCTACGTGTTGGGTCAACGTCGCCAGCGAGGAAGAACGACGCAAATTAATAGATGCCGAGCCTATGATGCGGCGGAAAACATCCTTCAGCTTTCGGGTCCATGATCTATTCGGCGTTTCGCGCCAAAACGTCCTAGCTTCCCCTTGGACCAAGATGGATTACCATTTTATTCTGTGCGCTATCCAGTCTGGCGCTTGGGAAGCCTGTCACTACGCTCTTCGCACGGTTCCAGATGATATACACTCAAGAACCCATCCTCAGGATCTCCGTAATATTTGCCGGGAGTATCTCACTACTTGGATGTCCGGTTTAGAAAATGATTGCCAGGTTAGTACATATCATCGTCGTTAATGTCACACACTTCGATCGATTATACTGATACTCATTAGTGAGTTTACCATTCATATCGCGAGCGATAAACCAATCAATCCTAATATTATATAGGCTCCGTCAGGATTATTTCACACAATCTCGTGGAGATGACATGTCCCCGCAAACCCTGCTTCTATGGCACATGACGGCGCTCAAACTACAAGCACCCCCCGATCTCTGGGAGCTCCAGGGGCGCTATTACAAGCTTCGTCCAGCCAATACTCCCCCCAGGCAGGAACCATACCCGTCCATGCGGCCTTGGCAGGCCTCGAAAATCGCCCGTGTGGCAGTGTGGCATAGCGCGCAAATATCACGGATCGTTTCCAGCGAGTTAGCGCTGGTGAACCCGACCACCCGTGTCCGTCTTAACCCTCTCCTCATCCCCGCGCTTCTCATGGCCGCAACTGTCACGCTTGGATATTCATCCCAAACGCGCGTATGTCCAAATTGTACGGGAGGCGGCCCCGTAGACATTGTCAATGTGTTCGTGGCGCCCAAGGACTGCGAGCGACTGGAGCGGTGGCTGGAGGAGGGCGCGGGCCTGGCGAATTGGGGTATACACGTTTTTACCGGCCTGCCTGCGTGCCGGTGCAGCGTGATCAAAATGTCCAAGTGGTTCCGCGAGTTGCTTGCTCGAGATGAGCAGGCTGATGCTGCCTTGGTGTTGTTTCTGAATGAGCTCCAGGCTGGCTTGCGGTGAAAGTCACTATGTTCGCCACAATCTAGGGATATCCTGTTTCAGAGTTTCGATATAGTAGTGATGTGTTCATATAGTCAATATGTGTACAATGTTCATTCTAAGATATCATCCTATCATTTATATCAGTTAAAGCAATTATTGTCAACTCGCAGCGGCCAAATTATCCGAAACATGAAGTTACATTCATCACGTTCGCCGTCGAAGCACTACATGATCTTGAATCCGTGTCCGCTCGGACGAGTCGGTTAGAAACTTAACTGCTTTTTTAGGCGCTACCGGGGCGCTGAAGCTGAGTGTAGTCCTACGTCAACATGGAGGAGGCTTTGATCTGGTGCGCCAAAGCTTAATTAAGGCTTTTTACGTCTTCACACAAGCAATGCCAACTCTATTTCCATTCGTTGCGCTTTAACAACTGCCTAGAAATTACCGGTAGCGCCAGGTAAATTTGGGTTTCTATACATCGGACCAAGTCTCTGTTTGTATATAGCCAATAATAAGTCATTTTGCACCAAATAATAAGGAAGATCTCTGTAGAGTAATCGTAGGTACACCCCGAAAATCCTATGGACTTTTTCCCCCATTATGCGTGAGACCTTCCATCTTAGACTTCTGGTTTACAAACTCAGCCTAATGCTTTTAACTCTGTCTAATACCTATTTCTGTATGAATATGTATACAGAATGAGGACTGCCTTCAGGCTAACTATAGCAATAGGCACGACAGCCGCTCAAGCATTGCTCACAGACCGCGGGTTTTGACGAAGAGAGACACTCAGGTAAGCATTTGCAACATACAATAGTTATCAATATTTTAACAAAATCATTATTGGTACGGCAACGGAAACCGTTCCCGTGAAATGGTATCTAACAAGATTTAATAAACACGCGGCCCATGCATGTATCAGTACGAACGAGCTCGGAAAACGCATCTACATGTATCCAGCTTATGTACAGCCAATCAGGCAAAATGCATACACAACATGCAGGACGCGTGTCTCGTAAAAACAAACGACATCTATGGTCCATAACCTGTGGAAATCAAAGGGGAATCGCTGGGTCTCTATAACACCTCGCAGTCTCTATCAACTGCCCAAAACAGCCAGGACGCCATCAGTATACTGCGTATTCCTTTAAACCATGGTGAAACCAATCGCAAACGAAGTGGCGACTATTGCTGGGATGGCAAACAAGGCTCCGGAGACAGCACCAAGGGGCGCCAATCGAGGACCGGCGCTGTCGGTCTGAGAATCGCCGCTACCACTGTTGCCGTCTTGGGTAGAAGAGGCAGTGTTGTACTCTCCGTCAGCTAGGGGCTTGACGGCAAGGTTGGAAAGTTTAGTGCCATCAACATCAGTGACGGGGTGGTCGACCGTCCAGTCGCTGATGTCGATGATTTTGCCATTGAGCTTCTTGCTAATACCGTTATTGATCAATCCCTGGACACCTGGAGGAGGGACGGGCAAGGTGAAGTTGTTGTTGAACCCATCCTCCTTGATCAAGCTCTCAGAGCACTTGGGGGGCTTGGGAGAGTTGCTAGTAGCCTTAACGCCCTGCACTGACTTAAAGTCAAGCTTGGCATATTGGTTTTGCAGGGTGCGGAAGTCAGCGAGCAAATCGACGCTGTTGTCGCTGTTGACCTGGGCGAGTCCGTAATTGTTTTCCTCCTGCGCAAATTCGTAGACGACACCACCAGAGAAGATACCAGTCATGTTGGGGCCGTAGATGGAGCCAATCTCGGTGAAGACACGAGGTGATGGGGTGTTGCAGCCAAATTCGGAGTAGAATACGGGAACAGAAGTGGTTTTGAAAAGTGCAACGAGTTGATCATATGATGATTCATGGAAGTTGCTGTTGCCACACCAGGAGTAGCTGTTCAGGGCGAAAATGTCGGCGCGTGACATGTCATCCTCATCGCCGTCAATAGCACACTGGAAGTAGTTCCAGGTATCCTCCAGGACGGCACGAACGTCGGCGGCGGAGTAACCGACCGGAATCTGACGGTCGGCATGCTTCTTGATGTAATTCTTCAGATCACGGGTAACTGCACGGATATAAGGGGGTACATCAACAGCGGTCTTGACGGAATCGATGACTTCGTTTCCAGAGAAGAAGGCGAGCAGGTTAGGATAGTTCTTGAAGTTCTCTACAATGGCGAATGTTCGGTTGACATAAGCCTCGTAGTAAGAGGTCCAAGGCTGAAAGCTGTTAAGAGACTCGCCAACCAGGGGTGAGTTGACGTCGATGAGCATGTACATGCCAGCCTGTAGAAACAAGACTGATTAGTTCCGATGGCTAGGATCCAACGCTAACAGACTTTAGCCAATACTCACAGCGTTGAAGATGCTTGCACATTCGTCATGGTTGAGATTGGGGTCCAAGTTGTAAACTCGAATTGTGTTGATACCCAGCATCTGCATGAGAGCGGCGTCGCGACGGCAGATGTCACCGTTCGACAAGGGATCTTTGCCGTGGCTCGGGTCGTAGCCAGCACTGCCGCCGATCTGATAGGCGACACCGACAATCTGGAAGGCATCGCCAGTGCTCGGGTTGACGAACTGAGAACCCTTAACTTCTAGCGAAGGCACAGCGGCCACAGAGGCGGCGGCGCCAAGCGCGGTGAGGGCAGCTCGGAAGAGCATTCTGACTATGTAGGCAGATTGTATCGTAAGTTGCACGCTGGTCGGGAAATGCGGAATTGTTTCTAGTAAAGTTGTAGTTAAAAAGTGACGGAAGAGAGTTGGAAATGCCTAATGGCAAAGAAGAATAGGTCGAGAAAGAATGACTGCGAGTGAGCGACGACCGACTGAAAGAGAAAAGGCAACAAGTCGAAACACAGGAGAAGGAGTGTCACAGGAGGTTGGAGGTACAATGACCCTTAAACGCAGATGGAAGAGGCAAGGGGCGCGAAAGAGCGTTGACGATGGCTTGGCGGATCAGCAGTAAAACCCGGGACAAGGGTGCACCAGCAACCAGGGTCGACCGGCCAATAAGTCGGGTTAGACCAACCAACCTTACCTGCCCAAGTGGGAACGATTTCAAATGACCATGTGGGGTCCTACCGCATAATCTGGTGAAATTCGTATCGACACTACTGCAGCCAAGAAAGAATAAAGAGCCCTAATTGGTCAGAACCTGCTGACTACCAAAATCTGCTGACTAACAATATAAATGGACCTAAATTATTCCGGGGCAAACCAATCAAAGCCTTTTATTTCTTTTTGGCTGCAGTAGTGTCGGTACGAATTTCACCAGATTATGCGGTATGTGCTGTACCCGCCATTGTAAGAAGCGGCACCTACCTACCTAGGTACCTACCTAGGACGGGAGGCAGTGTAGGTACTGTATCTAGTGCGCACCAATGATACGGGCAGAAGGGCCGCCCAACCTCTCGTGTCGCCTGGTATATTGCTGGCGAGCACAAACTGGAAATAGTGACATAGTACAACAATTAACAGTGTCCGGCCTTTTTTCTTGAGTCTATCACCAAACACGATATGCACTATCTAGACTAGTTTCTCACCCCACGAGCGACTAGAGAGCTTCAGCATGGGCAAACGCCATGACACGAGGTAAAGCATGGCAAGACATACCTAGCTTACCGTCTATCCTAATGAGGGAGGTAATCCACCAATGGTTCCCGTTAGGCAGTCCAATCTGGCAGCCCACAATTATAGCTACCGACTAACATACAGTAGGTGGTATGTACTGTAGTAGTATGTACGGGCTGTCAATACGCTACAAGACCCTCGTATAACATGTCATGTGGCCAGTCGGCACCCAGGCACTCTAAGGAAATGGCGCCTCGATTTTTAGGAAACGACAATATACTATTGGGAAATAGCGCCGTACGTTACGAGCTCGCGATTAGGACAGCTCGAAGGGTGGGAACACAGTACCTATATTCATAGGATCTGCAGGGTTGCCAGACATGAGGGGGGACCAAAACCCTTACATAGTAAATATCGATTTGCGTTTGCAAACAGACGGCGCAAACTCGCTGGCGACTTGCAACAATGATGAAACATGGCCGCTCCTTGAAGATGGATCGGCTAGCGAGAACTTTTAGTTCCCCCGGTCGCCCCTGAACATCACCATCAGATTGCCGAGTGCTTAATACTAGTAAACTGGGGAATTGGAGCAGGGAAGCGCTTGCTTGTCAAAGAAATCAGAAGATACCTAGGTACATACAGTATGTAGGTCGATCAATGACGCCACTTTGTGGCTGGTGCACGGCATACCGCCTCGAGTCATTGTGCCATTGTGTAACAGAGTTCCATCCATCCCACTTGGTCTCGAGCGCAGCGGCGCCAACCAAAAAAATAGTGAGGAAAAGTGGTCGGCCGCGATAACTCGCAGTCCCGCCTCACCAACTCGACAGCCTTATGCGCCTTCTGCGCCGCTGCATTCCCAATACCAAACGTCTGTCTCAGACCTCGATTTACTGCAGCATCCGTCGATTCGCGAGCACCATGGCGCCTAGTACGTGCACACCTCTCCTTGTCTAAGTTCATGATGCAAGCAACATCTACGACGACCGACACAGCCTTAAGCACCACCTCGCCCTTGTCCAGACCTCACGAGTCGCAGAACGATGAACCGATTACTAACGCCTTTTTCTCCGCGCTCTAGCACCCCCTCCGGACCGCAGACCCCTCGTCATCTCGGGCCCCTCAGGCGTCGGCAAGGGCACGCTGATCCGCCGGCTATTCGACTCGCACCCGGACACGTTCACGCTCTCGGTGTCGCACACGACGCGGGCGCCGCGGCCCGGCGAGGCGCACGGTGTCGACTACTTCTACGTGCAGATGGCCGAGTTCGAGGACCTGATCGCGGCCGACGGCTTCGTCGAGCACGCCCAGTTCGGCAGCAACCGCTACGGCACAAGCAAGGCGACCATCGAGGAGCAGACCGCGAAGGGCAAGGTCGTCGTACTCGACATTGAGATGGAGGTGGGTTATCCCATTCTTTGAAGCTGGAAGGAGTCGTCGTCGTCGTCGCACATCTTTCTCTTCGCGCCAGTCTATTCATACGAAAGAAGATGGATGAGGATATTAGCGGAGGAAGCGAGCGCAACAGGGTTATTCCACATTGCGTGCCACGATGCAGATCCATGGGCCCTGCAATCGTGCTCTAGCCAAGCAGGACGGCCAAGATAAACAAGCTAACAAATGAGCGGGACAGGGCGTGAAGCAAATAAGAAAGAGCAACATAGACGCGCGCTTCGTGTTCGTGAAGCCGCCGACCTATGAGGACCTAGAGAAGCGCCTCCGGGGCCGCGGCACCGAGGACGAGAGTTCGATCATCAAGCGTCTCAACCAAGCCAAGAAGGAGCTCGAATACGCCAACACCCCCGGCGTCCACGACATCATCATCGTAAATGACAACCTCGACGCCGCATACAAGGAGCTAGAGGACTACGTCTATAAGCCCGTGGTATAGTGGGTCGAGTAAGCGGCTTACCTCGTAAAGGAGAATAATAAGAAATGATGGTGAGAAGACTCGTAAGATGTCTAACCTAGTGGGGCGGTCGCCTTGGATATAGACTACATACGACAAAATGTCTCGATAGAACCAAAATACGGGTGGTGATAATAGATAATGATCGATTGCCTTAGATTATACCCAAAATAGAAAGATCATATACGAGAATTGACTAATAGGTCACGCTTTTGTTGACACCAAAATGGGGCATCATAAGTCTCATATTTTTCTCCATTAGGTATCGAAACTGACTCTAGTCTAGAACACAGCATAGGCTCAGTTCTTGAATTAATCTTTTTAGAAAATGAAGACAGCTCCGGGGGAATACTAAAAGGAAATAAGAAGGCCAGGTCATCAGAAGGTCCTGGCACAAATACTGCTTGCTCAACTGCCAATTCACATACACATAACAAAGTTTCAGGCACTCGGATAGACTAACATCTCGGCCGTGGTATCATGCAGGGCTCCGCTCTTTCGCCCCAAGCGCCATGTCGCCCATTACCAGCAATACAGATTCTTGGCATCTGGATCAAATTTGACTTTTTCAGTTTCCGCGGAGCAAGAACCACAAATTATTCCGCGCTCTGGTTTCCATTCTCGTGAGGTTACGGGGAGCAACCAATCGCAACCGCTGTATTGGGGAACCCGTCGCAAGGTAAAGAAAAGGCTGGGAACCCCGTGTAGATATGACTAGGTTAAACGGCTTAGTAGCCGTTCATGGTCATACGCTGAGAGCTCCTGCTCATCTCCCGATCGGCAGCAGGGCTGATGGGTCTGCTCCCGTGGCCCTGGGCACTACTTTCCTTGAGTGCCAGCAATTGCTTGGCACGGAAAGTCTCGTAGTGGATCTGCGAAGTCGTCTCGATGAGGTCCTGGAGATGCGTTCGAAGCAGGAAGTTGCGTAGGTAGACAAATTCGCAGTGGGTCTCGTCCTCGACGTTAATGACACCCCATCGGTTTTGACGGCCACGAACTTGCTGGCCGTTGACAATAATGGACTTCTCTGAGCCGACAACAGCGAAAGGAACAAGGCTCTGTAAACGTGTTAGCGCGTGTCCCAGAGATCTATGAATGCAACACCACGTACCTTGATCTGCGTGTTGATCGAGCGCTCCTCGTCATCAAGCTCGTCGTTGTCGTACGGGTACATCTTGAGGTTATGGAAGGCAAATTCCTCCTTGATACGTTCCTTGAAAGCCCGTCTCTCTTCCAGGGTCAAGGAATCGGCCTTGGCAATGACAGGCACAACGTTGACAACATCCGACAACTTCTTCAAGACGACAATATCGATAGGTTTGAGAGAGTGTCCCGAAGGTTGGATGAAGAACAGGCAGCAGTGAATGCGCGTGTCTTGGATATAACGTTCTCGCTGTGCCGTGAGTTCCTTTCGCAGGTACGCGGAGTGCTGATCCTTGATGTACTTGACGATGGGGTCCCAGCAGCGGTCGTTGTTGACCAGGTCGCCGTAGCCCGGTGTGTCGACAATGTTGAGTCGCAGGCGGACACCATTTTCTTCAATGATGTGTGACACAGGGTGGATCTCGGTGGTGGTTCGGATCTGCTCATCGGGCAGCATACGACCCTTTGAGTCGATCAGGTGAGAGGCGAAGATGGTGTTGATGAGGGTCGACTTGCCCAGACCGGTTTGACCTACGTGAGGCATCCATGTTAGCTCCTTGCATGCAGCACGATGCACCAAGTGGCCAAGCTATCGGTAGGCTACATAAACACCAAGACAGCGGAACAATGAGACATACCAACGCAAATGACGTTGAACTGGAAACCTCTCTTCAACAGCTTGCGCTCGATCTGCGAGGTGATGCTATCGAAACCAACATGGCCGTCGGGATAGACAGTAGGCGTAGCCATGGTTCCTGACTCGTCTGTAAAGGCGGACTGAATAAAGATGGGCGGGTATCGGTGTTGGTTCCTATTCCAAAAAGGAGCCTGGGCGGCAATTGGAGGAACGAACAATTAAACGAGTGTAAGGGGCTGGAAGAAGTGAGTCGGATTGATTACGAGGTATTGGCGTCGTTGAAGATGGAGAGGGTTGAAGGCGTCGGTTGGGAATTTTGCAGTGAAGTGAAGGAGACGGGAATGTTCGTGTTTGCAACTCCCTGCAACGACGGTGCAGCAAAAGGCAAAAGGGCGACTTGTTCCTGCCAGCATATAATTTCCACCGCCCAGAAGGTGCAGCTCCAATGCTCGAAGCCGGTCGGAACGGAAAGGGGAAAGGGGCCACGACTGACTGTCGCGTGCTGGTTGGCTAAGAGAGCTCTCTATCTGCGTATTATATGGGGCTGCCCATTGGACTAGCCTGTAGGGGATCCTCTAGCTCTCATTTGCCGGCTGTCCATCTCCTGCGAGGCTTGGAAGCACTTGCTGTATTGAAGGTCCGAGCTTTTGATGATTTTTGAACTTCGCGCCAATGCATTGTTGAATCCCGTCCAGCAACAGCACCCGAAGCAGCCTTCAACGACTGGGGACAGGCTCGCCTTTTGCGCAGCCATTGCATTTGCCTCGATACTACCGCGCCGATACTCCCGCATATACGTCCGAAAAGGCGCATTGAATTGCTGCCTTCTCGGTCTCGTTATCCGTCACGAAGCTGCGCACTTGAGATTCAACTACAATGGCGGCCCTACAGCAGTTGCGAATGGCTTCAGCCTTCTCCGCTCTCTTCCCGCGGCTTTCGTCGCCAGCATTCGGCTTTTCCTTCAGATCGGCAATTCTATCTTCGCAGCAAGCGCAACAATCCCGGTTCCCCTCGATACCCGCCCTCGCCATTGCGATTCCCGCCGCCATCTCCAACATCCCGTCATTACTCGGCGACATATGGGAAGGCATCCTCAGAGCCGTCCCCAAGAAGAAGACATCGCACATGAAGAAGAGACACAGACAGATGGCTGGCAAGGCCTTGAAAGATGTCACAAATCTCAACAAGTGTCCAGCGTGTGGAAACACTAAGAAGATGCATACGTTATGTCCCACGTGCATGAGCCGTGAGTAGTGGCTTTTGTCCATTTGCTGTTGTCCGGCAATACTAACATCATGATCAGGCATATCAGGGGAACTCGGCAAGGCCATGGAAATGAAGTAAGAATGAGAGTGGTTCAGGCTACCTAGGTAGCTTTATAAATGTATACATGCATAGAATGGCGTTAGGTATGGATGCAAGATCGATGTCTCAGCAGTCGATCAATGCGTTGTAAAATACTGTAAACCAAACAAAATACCATATTCATGTAGATTGAAACAAATACATAAATCTTATAACCATAAGAACTTTCAAATAAGGTTGCAGGATTGGAACCTTGGGTGATACAATAAGAGTTAATAATGTTATTAAATAAACAGGTACAGATGCAGGTGTAGCTTGCCTTCGATGTTGTAGAAATAAACCTGATTAAAACTATCTCCAATTTTTGAAAGAGCGACAAGTGTAACTCGAAGCTGCCAACCCCACCAAAGCTGTCAGTCATTCTCGGGCTCCCACTTCAACACCAACAACATCTCAGCCTCTCCAACACCAAACCTTTAAAAGTGCACAGATGGATGAGCAACCATGGTATGACCGACATTTATAGTCCTTGTTGTCGACATTCGTTGCTGACACCCGCGCCCATAGTCGAAACAATACCTGACCACACATACCGTGGATAATGGTCAGTACAGCCCACTTGCTTTGCTCGCGCTTCACTTTTCTCCCGTCAAGCTTGCTTTCACCAGGGTAGAAGCTATGCTGCGACACTTTGTCCCTGACAGCATTTGCCTACGAAAGTTGCCATCTAGTATAATATTAATGTTTCAAAGCCCACATAACCGATATCTTTTCCATCGCCGCAACCCCCAACGCCCTCCTCTCCGCCAGCGGCTCCTCGACGATACACGTACACGCGTCGAATCAGCCTGACTCTCCACTCGTCCAATCCCTTACCGGCGCGCATAAACTCGGCTGCCACCACATCGCCGCCTCGCGTAACGGCAAGATCGCAGCATCTGTCGGCTTCGGTGGTGACGTCAAGATATGGAAGGTCTCAGAGTCGGGATCTGGCGAATGGGTGTCTTTCGGCGAACTCAATACAGCCAAGACCTCGGAGAAGGGCAGAGGCGGCGCCGGCGAACTTTGGGCCATTGCACTGAGTGAGGACGGCCAGTTCCTGGCATCTACGACCTATGACGGGCGCATTAATGTGTGGGATCTCTTTGGCGACCGGGGAGTGACACTCCGCGAGTATGAGACCAGTAGCGCAGGCTCTGGGAGCTTCGGCTTGTGTGTCGATCTAAGTAGGGACGGAAGGTACACGGCTAGTGGACATCAGAGCGGTGCGGTTTACGTGTTCAACAATGACACAGGACGCCTACAGTACTCCCTTCCAGGTACGTTCATCTCATTCTCGCGGAAGATTGGTTGTTTAGGCTAGTAAGTGTCCACGAATTTACTTACCGAAATGCAGGATTGGTTAAACCCGTTCGCGCCGTTGCGTTCTCCCCTGCCGGCACACGATTAGCCGCTGCCGGCGATTCGGGTATTATTGCCATCTACGACACGAAGCATGGCGAACATGTGGGCAATCTAACAGGCCACAACGCGTGGATTACATCTCTGGACTGGAGCGACACGGGAGAGTATCTACTAAGTGGCGCTTTTGACGGCAAAGTCAAAGTATGGTCAGTTGAGAGATCGGCCTGTGTGGCGACCCACAGTGAGACGGACAAGGCGGTCTGGGCCGTCCGATGGCTTCCCAAGACCGTGCGGAACGAGATGTTCTGTACCGCCGGTGCCAACCGGAGCTTGACCTTTTACCGAGAAGCCACGGGCGCTTAAAGAGGGGATATCAGCCGAACGGCAGCAAAGGGTGACGATAATGACACTGGGATTAGCCTCTCAGCAACCGTGTGATGCATATTGGCGTTATGAGAAAGGACATGGAAAGGGGGCTTTGCATTTGCTGTGGATATATCGGGCTTGAGGCATAGCATTATGTACCAGCAATGTTTCGCTGGGTGTTTGCTATCATGTCACAACGGACTGTGAATCTGATTAGCCAATGAATAAAGGGAAACGACAATACACATAGATATAATCGTGAAAGGAGTGTTAGTCTCATCTGAAATTCGAGCATAGTATGTATAATGATGTAGAGACACATGTCCTCTCCCCACGCCAGTCTTGCTATCTCTGCGTGGGGGCTGTATGAGGAAATCACAGTCATGGTCAATTAGGAATACGAACAACCATGCCACGTCCGTGCGCTTTTGCACGTGTTGTGGTAGGCTGAGGGCAGTGGCCGTGGGAGGCGCCCTGGCCAAAAAAAGGAGGCGCTCCGTCAAGATCAACACGTCGACAGATAGGGCTCGTTGGAGATATGGGGGTCCCGGACGCTTCTTTTGACGACGTGTCGCTCGACTACGGGGGACGGCTCCTCTTCGCTTTCGTCGAGAGCATGTAATATGGTGTGCTTTTTCTAAAACCCTAAGGATCGCGTCGATCGCGTCGTCATAGTTTGTAGGTACGTCGGCGTCGCCCCGAGACCTCCCGAAGGTATGAGGCCCTCCGGGCCGCTTAAACGGCCCCCCTTGGTTTCCGATTAGGAAGACCAGGAGCAAGGGCGTCCTCGATGCCGGAGGCTACGGCTTGCCTGATGTGATCGCCAAGGCCGGCTTCAAGGTTCTCGATCTTTTTCTCAAGCTGGTCCCATTCGCTTTTTAATTAGTCCAGTATGTCCAAACTGTGGTAAGTATGCTTCTTGTTGAGTATGTTGTAAGAGACGGTATGTAAACTCTAAGTGCTGTATATAGACGGAAGAGGGGAGAGAAACGAAGTAACATGTCACAGAAACTCACTTGGATATCCTCTGTCTATGTTACTTATATGATAAATACATCGGGCTGTTTGTAGGTAAGCTATGAAGAGTGAATCTAGCCCTGTTACTTCGATTCATTCTTTGAAACTTGCTTAGCTAGGTACCTACGGAAAATCAAATAGCTGGAGACCACACTACATGGCCGCAAGCGCATCTGCCACCTTTTTTTCTTATTTCAAATGACATGACGGTTGGGAGACCAGTAAGCCAGTACCTTCTACACTCCTTCCATATCACTGTATATTACTACTGCCCCCTTAAGCTGAGAAACTCAGGGTCAACGGGAGGGACAGCAACCGCTGGTCTAGACTTGGTCTCGGTCGTCGTTCGCCGTGGGATGTTACCCAGCGATCTATAGTAATGTAACTTATGGTGGACTCTAGTTACATCCCATGGAAAATTCTGGATGATTATCTGCCATAGTGGATACCTGGCTATATGTGTGCCTGTTGGTCGTAGTCAAGGTTGGGAGGGAAGGTTATTTGAATTCCATATCTTTGATCCTTAAACTTCCGTCCTCGTTGCTACTGTTTCATTGCCGATTTGATTAATCTAGTCCCTGTCTCGTCAAATAACCATATTTAGCTATACAGTGAATTGGAAAACGATCTCAGATAAAATTAAAATGCCAATTGGTGGACAATTCCTCAGTTGGACACTGCGTCAACTAGGTACCTGTCGCAATAGAAGGCCAAAGGACGAATAGACAATTGAGGTTAGATGATGCGACGGGCATGAGTAAAATCACAATATGCGCGGATATGCAAGCTAATCAGAACTTAAATAGTCGTTCTCCTCGTACCTTGTATTCATTTACGACGATACTACGTCTTAGGTGGTTTCTATAGTGCGTAGGTATGATCGTGAACGCCTCGCTTCTCTTTCCCAATGCGGTAGCTTACGCTGAAGCACTTGCCGGGCTGTCAACCGACCCAACACTCTGGTATGATTGGAGAAATAGTCTTGACAAGATGGCTTACAAAGGGATGCAGGTCTTTAGCGAGCTAACGAGATTGAATCTCTCCTCAGCCTTCCTTCTGCAGAGCTTACCTAGGTAGCTGGTTGCATCTGATATTCGGGACCGACCACTTCTGATTTCTAGAAGCTTACACCAAAAACTCGGGGACACAAACACAGCATCGCCTGCAGCAAAGATTCTGCACGTTGGTATGTGCGAAAAGTGGGTGGCATATGCATCGGATTTTCATTTGCTGGGAGAAAGCCTTGGCTTAGGGACCTACCTACCCATCTTGGGTCATCATTCGCACAATGGCCGGTCGTCCTGTGCTGCGACCCGCGCTGTCGTGATAGGCAAAATAGCGGGAGATGAACATATACGGAGTACAGACCTGGCCATTGCGTTGGCAAGGCACCCTTCGGCAAGCATCGAGGCTAGCCTGGGGACACGGTGTAACGAGGCTTTGCTTGTCGGCCTTTGTGTAGGGTATCGCTTACCCTATATGCACCTGCTCGGTTACATATTTTGTTATTCCTCACGTCACCAGCATCAGCATCGGAGATATATCGCCTTATTTACGGGGGAAATGTGGCTAACCTTCTCGTCATGTACCCTCATTGGCTACCTACAGTAGCATACCATACCAACTTACTCAACATTCGTTAGCATTTGCTTTTTCATGGGCATGATGTGGTCCTTATCTACAGATATCGATCGAAGGCACGTAGCCTACAGGGCAACTTGACAAGGCACGCGAATAGGCATACTCCTTGGTTAACGGCGTTGTTGCCCTCCTCGATGAGAGAGGCGAAGCAAATTATCTGAACGAGCTACAATAGCGGCGATCTTTTGTCAGGAGATCATCTGCCACGTCCCAACTACAGGCGCACGAGCGCAAAGAGAGGAGAGAGGGAGACCTATAAGACATTGTGCTCGCTCTCAGGTCACACGGCAGCACGGTTCGGGGGTCACGGCCCAGCCCGGTACGGTAGGCTCGGAGAGAAAGAAGGCAAAACCAAAAAAAGGAGGAGATAAAGAGGTGACAATAGTTGGGACTGCCCGCGTTGAGCTGCATGCATGTGTGAGGCAAGTGCGGAGAAATAGGCGCACTCTCTGGCTCAGCAGCCCCCCAGTGCCCCCAGTGCCCCCAGTGCCCCCAGAGTGCCCCCCAGAGTCGCCCCATTCCGACGCCACGGACACTACCACACTCCACGGGGCACTACCCTACCTGGAAGCTCTCGGCTCGCCTCCGGACTGGGCTACAACCCTACTAGTACTCCCGCCTGCTCTTGTGCACCCGGCGCCATTGCGCCTGTCGAACCCCTCGTATGCCCGCGACTCAGCCATGCGACCCCTCACCCCGCTCCCCCACAATGTCTGTCTGTCCGTCTGTCCGTCTCTGGATTATCCCGCCGCTGAGGATGCGATGATCGATGCTCGTGACGGCGGGTGTGTGCCGCCCTAGTCGAGCTGGCTGGCTGCGGCTCTAAACTCTCCTTCTCCCCCTTTTTCCTTTTGTTCTTGTTCGGCTCTTGCCTCAAAAGACGAGCGGGGCGAGCGGGCCGGCTTACACAAAACCGGGTAGTGGTTGATGTCGGGACCGCTGTATGCAGCAGCATAATCGCCAGACACTCAAGGGGACCGACAGCGACGCCACAGAGACGCCAACTCTTGCCCGCTGTCCCGGTCATAGATGTTGCCGCGTCATCGGCCGTACTCTCGGGTACCGGGTACTTGGTCGAATCTGCAGACGCAGTTCTTGGCTGCTAGATCATGTCTACCTACTTAGGTAGGTAGGTAGGCTGGTGGGCCTGTAGGCCTGTAGGCCTGTACAAGGCACATTCCTGTACCCCGGCTTAAGTATCTATAGGAGGGAAATTTTGGTGATCGAGATGAGGTAGTCCTAGATTCGGACTATATCGAGGCGGGGTACGGATGGTTTCACAACTTCTCCCGGCAGTCTTGACGTTGATTTCTTGGCGACTGTAGCCTTCGGTCGCGCACGCAAGGCAACTAGATGTGTGGCGCCCGGACGGATTCTAACCCCGGTTATCCTCCGCCGTTCCCATGACCGTGGATGTGGTTCTTGAAGCAAACCCCAGAACATCGCTTCTTGGCATATCTGCAAGCAGAGACCCGATGCTCAAGATACACAATCTATGAGGATCATGGGGTCAGCGTAACGGGATATCATTTGGGAATGGCGCCCCGCTAGTGATAACCCCCCCTAGCTCTTTGGTCTGTCTGTCCCGTTCGGAATCTGAGAATCTGTCGTTGATTAGTGTCTGGCTGTGTTGCTAGTCTTCGATACAATTAGGTGGCGATCAGCCCGCGAGGCCGGCGAAAGAGTAAGTTGAGAAGGAGCTGCGAATTTACCTGTGATCTTGTTCTTTAGACATGAAGCGATTCCGTCCTTGAGCACAACTGCATTCCGCGATGGTCGGCTCACAACGTCGTTCATGACTCAACCCGAGCCATGTAAGCTTTTATAAGAGGTTAAATACCATGCCGCCACTTTTTTTAATCCTGGCGTAGAGACGCCGAGCCGTCTGGAACAAACCCAATGTAATGATGGTGAAATGTGACGTGACCCTGTATATATCCAAGCCACGATGGTTCTGTTCAAATCAATTCGTGAAAACTCCCATCGGCCCACGCTACCATGAAACAATGATTCTAGCGCGTAGCTAGGCCTAGATGCGGGCCTATCCAATCGCGCCAACACCCCCCCCTAATTGCCCCAATGCTGAGACGCAGACATCCATGGATTATAGCCATGGTTTGAGAAGTCACTGTGAATAGGTGACGATTGATCGCCCATTGAGCCTCGCAGGGCAGGATCTACCATGTCCTGCTCGTTTCCTTGATCGTGATAGTATGGGCTCCAATCTGTTTGCAAGCCTGCTGCTGCATCTGAGACGTGGGAATACCCCGTATATTGATCGTAGTTTGAATACTGGTGACCTGCTCAATCCTCAGTCAATACTCATGAGGACGCGAGATAGATATAGAAACATAAAAACACGTCATAACGCATCGTTGGAAGTACTTGAGGGTCATATTTCTGAATCGGGTAGCTAGCTAACCTTGGTGGTAATAGTCTTGGCGTGGAGAAAGTTGGTGGTAGGAACTACCACTATGAGCAACCATTCCTAGGTCGTGATTGGAATCCAGATATTGTGATGACGGCAAACAACGATCTGATCCAAAGTCTGACCTGGAAGGGGTAGGGTCGCTGGGCGTGGCTGGCTCAGAAATTGGCTGATGGCCCTCATCGGAGACAGGCGCATCTGGCGATTTCGATGCTCCGTCAGTTGTCTCGTGGGAGATGCGCATATGACGAGTCAATAGATCGCGACGAGAGAAGGCCGATCCGCAGTGGCAGATGTACGGCTTCTCTTTGGTGTCTAATAGGAGAATTAGCTGGATGCCGCGATTTCTCTTGGTTTGATATGAATCGTCATGGTGGAGTAGTGAAGGATGCGGAAGAGACAAATCAAAAGTTGGGGTAAAACGGACGCGTGCGGACGTGGCGTTCGAGATGCTCCGACCGTTTGAAACTTCGCCCACAATGTGGGCACAGACGCTGTTGGACGTTGGAGGACGATCCATCTCGTCGACGGCGGCGTGTTTGAGACTGGTCCATTTCTTGCTTCTCGGCCATGTGCCTAAACAAAGAGTTGTATTTTGGAGAGAAGGTCTTGGTAGTTCTTGCAATAATGATGTGCCAATTACTGGTTGGAGAGGAGCAAGAGAGCTCTCAACACGACCAGCACTCAGAAACAACCACACGATGAGAGCCAAGCGACTGTGGAGAGCAGCCAAGGGATAGGATGGAAGGGAGGGTCTCTTGGTAAAGGCAAGGGAGAGAGAGCTAAGCTATCTAAACTAAACTTGGCTAAACAGACAAGAGTACAGGGGGGGGGCACTTGGTTTTGTAGGGCCGTTTTCCCCTTCTCCACCTCCCTCAACTCCTCACGAGTTACAATTCCGGTGCGGATATAACCTCACATGGCCAGGGGCCTGCTGTTCTTTTTGAGGGGTTCTCCCGTTGTGGGGTATGTACAGTACAGGTCCTTCTACCGACATCTCCCGTTCCCTCCGGACCTTGAAGCCAATGACAGTCGGTCAGAACACCACCGACGAGTGGTTCCATCGCCGTTATATGTTCTCGATGGCGAATGACTGGCTGGGATGTGCTCGGCCGACGCGGTGATCGCCTTCGCTTAGGTCAAGCTTCTGAATCGGGGTTATACGAGCCGAGAAACAATATCATGATCCTGGCGCCGGCAGACATCACTCACATCTGCCCACAATGATGTGCCTGGGACCTAATCATGAAAGATAGGGCGACCCGCGTCCTTGCGTTCAGCCGGCTGCTTGTACCACCTAGCGACTTCATCTCGGTGCATTTCTTCATTTAACAGTCCCAACTAAGTAATGCCATAAACCTCTAATTTGCTGCACGAGAGAGAATGCCTGGCGACTGCTTGGTGACGTGATGCTCATTTCGGCTATACGGAGACAAGACGGCACTGCCCGTCACCAGGAAAGGAAGTAGGTTTCTGCACGGTTAGTCATCCCGAGACAGTCGACAACATACCGAAGGGAAAGGGAAAGGGAAAGGGAAGCTTCCGAAGCCGGCAAGTGAACGTAGCCAGTCGTACCACGATAGGATACATGCAAATAGCAATGGCCTACATGGCGGGTTACGTGGCCTCTTTTAGCCTGAGGTCTAAACGAATGTTACACCCTGAAACTGTGGCAACACAGTCCCTGGTAATAGCCTCATTGATTTCACCAGCGATCATCTCAATGCTCACGTCCTGACCCGAAGATCCATTCGTTATATCAACTAAGATGGGGTCCTATATGACCGTGCGAGCGGTATTTACCAAGATAATGACCCGCTCCGAAGGCCGTCCCACTCATCTATCTCGCGAACATTCAAATGGTCATGATGCGGCTGTCCTGAGGAGAGCAGTCATTGATTCCGAAGGACCTTCCCCTTTTTATCACCAAGACGTAAGATATCGTATACATATTTTATAAAAGTTCATTCTGCGATCCCAGCGTCGATCGAGTGAGACATCTCAAATCTAGCGTCGAATGAATGCTCCCTAAGATTTTTCGATACCAGGGCATGGGCGGAACAAACGCCCGGATGCCGGAGGAAGGAGGGCTTATATTATCCCTCTAGAGTTCTTTACTTTTCGCGAAATGCAGGAAATGGGTCAAAAATGAGTAAAAATGCCGCTATCGATGAATTCCATCCCATCAACCAACCTAAGGTAGTAGGTGTGTGCGACCGTCCTTATAAGCGAGAATTGCAACTGACAATGTGTACTCAGCCATAGCATGCAGCCCAACAGGATATCCGGTGCGGGATACTCCGAAACAGGCGGAACATGTCGGCGATGTTGCTTTTGCTCCAGCCCACTCGACAGGACCGCCTCGTCAGCAACCATGGCCCAGCACGGAAAAAATAGCCTCACAAATCCTAACGAGCATGACGTTTCGTTAAACAGAAGAGCATCCAGCCAAGTTTCACAGGAAGTACGAGCTTTCGTACGCTGCTGACAAATGCTTCTCGCAACGCAATGCCTGGCAAAGCCATGTTGTTAAGATACGGTAGCACAACTATGTGCAACCAGAATCTCATCAACCAAGCAACATTTCCGTAGCCGAGGGTCTATGAAGACTTTTGAAGTTAAACGGGGTTCCCTCATGATACACCCATCCGAAAATGAACTACTAATCGGCTCATAATGGATTTGAACTGGTAGGTTAAGCTGCGACTGATACGAAGGTGAAACTCTTCAATTATGCTTTTAGGTTTCCTGTATATAATTCGCAGGGGAATCCGAATCACGATTCAACTCGCAGTCTTTCGTCATACATACAAGCTGTCCATCGAAGCCCTCGCAGCGTCTCCCGCCCAGACTCAACTGACAGACTCCCTGCTTGAAAATGAAGGCATTATTACGATATATGGTACATGACAGTCCCCTGGCGATGGGTTCCCATCTTTCTCAAAGTCGCCGAATCTTGCCTCCCGTGGTACTGGAGCACAGGTATTCCGGGCGGAGGCGGGAATGGTCAGAATAATCCCGACGCGGGACCGCTGATAATACCCCCCCCGGCTCCGACCAATCGGTCAAATCTCATACTTGGAGTTTCTTTAATAAGATAATAACTAAGTAATCCAGAAGTCTCTCGGCTAAGTAAAACAAAACTCGTGTCCTCTGAGGAAGCTAAAAGGGGTTTTCTTATCATTATATGAGCTTAGCGAGAATCGGCTAGGAACATGTGGCCGAGAAGCATAGCCAGGGATCACCGTGCACCATATTGGTATGGATTAGGTATTCTAATTGTTATTCGGCATCATTCCCAGAACTTAATGAACTTGAAAATGCGATATCTGTGTGTGATGCGAAAACTACCGAGTAGGAGATGGCATCTTGCTTTCAATCATGTAACTAATACTATAAAGCAAGACCACACGTTCCGAAACAGCTCTGCGAAAGGATAGCTCGAACTAACAGAACTCTTACCAATCAATCACGAAACGACAGTAAGTCCATCTGATTCTGGTGGCCCACGATATACTAATCAAAGTCAGTCAAAATTCCTTCCGGTTTTCGACGAAACCTGACGTACCTTTTCGAGCGTAGATGCCATACCAAATAGCGCTTAATGCCATAAATCCCACGAAAACTACAATAGCATAATTCATACTAACGGCAGTAACCGGGAGCACGGTCGGTAGCGAGAAGAGCACCAGTTCAAAGACGATCCAAGCTACTGCAAGGGTATTCACGGCAAAGCCCACTGCGTTTGGCATCTTCCAATGCGCCACCTGAACCTCCTTACGTCGGTACGTCAACGAGATGGCAATAGGTATGCCATAAGAAACAGCAAGCGATATGACGCCTACAGACACAAAGGCAAGGAATGCAGAAGAAGAACCAAGATTGATCAAGCCCAAGAGTAGTTGAACGACTGTCGTCAACACAAGCGCCCAAATCGGCGTACCATGGCGTTTATCGATCTTAGCCCAAAGAGGGGCGAGAGGAATCGCGTTGTCTCGCGCAAAAGCCCACGTGCAGCGTGACGCGGCGACGGTGATGGAGACCGAGCAGAAGAACGTAATGATGAAAATCAGCACCGTCAATGCTAGGCCACCTCCGGGCGAGCCCGTGACTCGGCCGAAGATATACGGTAATGCCTGACCTACTGGCGCCTGGAGGATATCCGTCAGGTCAGGCAATGTGGCGCATATCGGGATAATCTATTGAAACGTCAGGCTTTAAAAAGACAGTTCGAAAACGTCGCAGCTTACGAAGAACAACCCCGCAATACCACCAATAGGTATGCATAGTGACAATGCGTTAGGCAACTTGATTGTTGGCTTATCACATTCCTCGGCCATCGAAGAAATCATACCAATTGCAGAGAATCTACATGATGATTAGCGAACCAAGCAGCGATGGTTCACACGGGATGTATGCCTCACGTGTAAGCAGCCGGCAGGATACCGATGAAGAATGAGAAGTTACCCCAACCCGATAGGGTCGGATCGTAATGACCCTGTAAGAACATGAATAAGCTCACATCTTAACCATCTACTGTGCCGTACGAAGGCTGCATACCAATGTGTAACTGGGAGAATGTCTTCCGACGTCGGCTTTGACTGAGAGAGCAATTAAAGTAACAAGGATGCTGATAGCCGTAAAAAAGGCGCATATAGTATCTACCAGTGGCAAAAGCTTATTCCCGAAGGCCACGACCAAAAATGTCAGGAAACACAGAGCATAGAAGATCAAGAGCAGCTGCCATGGCTCGACAACAAAATCCGGTTGGAATAGATTGACGGTAGCGGCCACGAGTGATGCGAAGCCAAAGTTCACAGAGAGTGTGATTGTCCAGTTACCGATGAGCCAACACCAGCCAGTTATGAAGGACAATAGGGTGCGGTATCTAGGACTTGCGAGTTGGAAGGACCAGTAATACGGACCGGCTGTTGTTGGCCTGCGTGCATAGAAACACGTTAGTCGAGATTTCTAGGTTTCACATCGTAGAACTTGCTAGATCATATTAAACAAGGAGACTAAGGTATCAAGCACGGGAGGTTTTTATACACACCATCTCGAAGCCAGCTCGCTCAGGGACAGGGCGATGCATTGGTCAAGGATAAGCACAACTATCCATCCTAGGAACATGGGGAGTTGTCCTAAGGTTCTGTTAGACTTGCCTACTAGGTCTCATAAGATCCTTGTAGCCACGCACCTCCCCCGTATACTAGAACACTCAAAGTTAGCCTTTGTCATTTTGAGCGCGATTTGTGAGTATTGGGAAAGCTTCTGGAAACAGCCTTGGTGCAAGGTGCCAGTTTTATATTCTATTAGTCGACAAATAATGAAGAGGGCTCTGAAATTTACTTACCGGCAGAAATCAAAGGACTGCCAAAACCGTATGGGATCTGCAGATAGCTTCAGCATTTGACGTTAGGCATACATAGTAAGAACTCCAACGCACTTACGGCAGCAATAGCAAGAGATTGAAATACTGCAACACTCGGGGTCAGTTTATCGCCATTTGGAGCGTGACGTGTGAGAGTTTCAGAAGCGTCTTGACTCTCTTGTCCTAAAAAGGAAATCTCGTGCTCTGAAAAGTTGCCAAAACAGGAAGAAAATGATTCCAAGAATTACGCACGAAGTGTAAATATCGACCTGTTTCGATGTAGCTCAGGCTTGTATCCCAGCAAGCTCAGGTCTTGCAGATCACGAACATCTCCAAGCTGCGTATCGCTGGGCTTACGCCCCTTTTCATCGACGGCGGTCATTGTCAACTTGAATACAACAGAATATCAATCTGTAAATGTCATAATTCTCATATGAAAACAGAGTATTATTGCCGTCCCCAAGGTCCGAGATGAAACTGAGAGCTGCCCCTCCCCTTATCTTCAGCTCTGGTATTGGACGCGCATGCCTCCCTGGTTGTTCATGGGTACGTCAGGTCTTTATCGGGGTGCACCCTCGACCCCGATTGGAGTACCTAACATAGTAAGATAAGTCCCATTCCACATTTAGGTGAATCACTCATTTATTGGTAGGCTTGGTCGTGGCGCTCCCAGTTTTGCCTTGCGCAGGCTTGAAAATCGCACAGTATACAGAGTACGTAAAACATATTGAGGAAATAGTCTACGCCCAATTGGCCTCTGGTACGGTCCAACCCCGTTTCTGTTCGCTTTTACCATTTTTGTTCTCATTTCCATGCTAAGCGAACAATTCGAGAGCTATGAGAAGTTAGCCGGCACGAGAAGTCCCGGGATTTGTTGACAAGCGGTGGGATATTGTAATTCCGGTTCCAAAGCCGAGTCAATCTTGGAATTGAATTGATAGGCTTACGTCATGATGGTTATGATGATATATCAAGATCCTGCTAACATCGCTCACTTTCAAAGCCTTTCCTTTTTTCCGCTTCTTCAATTTGGTTATCACCTGCTGCAATTTCCGGCGCCAATAGTGTCTAAGACAGGCGTAAATTAATAGGTCCCCGGATCCCTCTCATATTAACCCAATACCAATACAGCTTCCTACTATGTTGACTACTTATCACGGAGGAGGGAACAGTACCTTGCCCAACCCTACGTCTTCGGATTATAAAAATTCATATCCGGAAGGCGGTTGCGCGAGTTTAAATACATCCGGAATGCTTGTTTCTTCACCGATGGAAGATGTACTATTGCCGTGTTTTCCGTTGACTAACAGTCGTTGGGTTGATAACTGGTTAGCCCACAACATCAAATACGATCTTAAGAACGAAGTTGGCAACTGCTTTTCAAACACTTAACAGAAGATATGCTATATATTAGTGGATGATTTCCTGAGATATTTGTACTAACCTTTCTCTCCAAAAATATGTCTCTAATATTGTACAGCCGGCCATTAGCAAAAATCAAAGCTAAAGTCTATGATTTATTTTGTATCCTATCAATACATAACTGTACAAACATAACGGAAAGTAATTCCACTATACCGGTCTCCGCAGTCAATGGCGCCTGTCGCGTTTTGCAAGTCAGAGCTCGTTCTTGTATACAAAGAGTGGAATGGAGGATACAGGAGGTGGTTTGACCCATAGCCAGTGAGCTGGAAAATCCATAGAAGTGTCGCGGTGTATTGTATGGGTAGTCCTATGCATACCTTTTGCTCTTTTAAAAATCTTTGCCTCCTAATATTCATCATGTTATGCATCGCTTTATTCTGGTACATACATGAGGCACTATACTACATCTTCATAGTCCCCATGTAGCGAAACTCTCTAATAACGGCTCCATATTTGAAAACCCAAGTGGTAACCTAAAAGAGAGTGCATGAATAGAATTCCACCCAAGCCTATAAAATTGGCATTGGCGTTAACGATATCTGTGTGAGTCTCATTTATTGTTTTATCATATTCAAGTCTACATTAACTGGGCGTACCAAAGCAACAAAATAATTAGTTATCGTAGCTGCTCTTTACATTAACATAGGTCTCGGTAGCGGGGGATTTCTGATTAGTCGATCAAGCCAATGGGTGTAGAGGTGAAGTATAATCCAGGTAATCTTGTAACCTTGAGCTTCATATGTGCAACAACCATATTGTTCTACTCGATAATCACACGGTCGTATTGTGAGTCCTATTTCCGAATGGGGCTAGACAGTATGTACGTAGTACCGCATAAACTGTTAACATTCGATTCGACACTAATGTAGCCAAGGAGAAATAAAGGGCTTTGATTGGTTTACCCCGGAATCCTTAGGTCCAATTATTTTGGTAATTAGTGGACTCTGACCAGCGCTGACCAATTAAGACTTTCTACTCTTTCTTGGCTGCATTAGTGTCGAATCGAATCTTCACAGATTATGCGGTACGGTAGGTAGACCTAGCCACCTGACCCACGTCGTTTCGCAGTCCAGGATGGACCCTGTGATGAATATACCCAGAACAGTATCCCGGAATGCTATACGTAGTACAGTAAGTACCCTGAACCATATTCGGGCCCTGTTAGGTTCTTACTGTATATAGTGCTGATATATTATATTAAGAGTTCATGTAGAGAGAGCAGTCGTTCTGGTAGCTCGTCTGTTCGATGGAGCGCAGCCTCCAGCAACCCCTTCAGGCCATTTATCCGTGATTCGACCCATCCAGTGACTCGACCAGATATTCGAAGATCGGCTCCATCGTTTTACGTCAAAGTGAATCACAGACGAGACAAAAAGGCCTGAACTGTCTGGGTGCGTAATAAATGGCGACGGGGGATAATGATTGATTGTGTAAAAGATAGAACCGTTGTGTTACCCTAAACAACTCCGTCTTAGCTCTGGATTATCTCAGTCTTTTCTACTTGTAATCTCTTACACTGTGCATTCAGCTAGTTCCGGTGGACAACGTCTCCCCACTCCGGGCCGTCCCGTAATTGTCACCCTTCCTCCGGCTCTCGCCATTTGCCTCACCATCTGCAGCAACTTATACCTATAGTGTCCTCATTTACAGATATCCTTATCATTTAAAGGAAATTGTACCTAAGTCTTTTCTGCCCGGCGGCTTGAAAAGCTGTTTTACGGCTAGCCGCTATATTTTCTTTTGGCATGCATGTCATTCCCGTAAGTGAAAACCTATAAGACGAGTACGGTTGGCTTCACGGGCCGAAATATGTATATGCAACTATGAATACTCAACTCGCCGCTTGGCCATCGTTCGTTTTCTTTTGTATTAACTCACAAAGATCCCTTGTTTATACTACATGGGCCCCAGTACTCTGCCCGGTGTATTTGATCGAGCCTATCGTGAAAGAATGGCGTAGTAGTTACTCATGGCCCTAATATATGCCTGATAGGTACGGTCAGTATAATATACAAACCTCTGAGACGGTCGCTACGCCTCCCCTACTGTAATACTCCCAATAGTACATACCTATTCTCTCCAACTTTTATTCGGTCTCCTGCACCGGATATGAGTGTTAGGGTAATATCTACGTCGTTGAATTATTGTTCTAAAGTGTCTTCTTACTTAAACAGAGCTGGAAGTCCTCGGCTAAGAAGGCCACAATCGCTCGAAGAACAATGCAATATACTTCCTAAGACACTGCCGTGGCCCGAACCCGAAACGCCAAAATTGGTATCGTAATTCCGATTGTTTCTTGTCAAGGAACCGAGAAGGACGGTACTGAACACCAAGACCCTTGATAAATAGAGCAATAGAATGCATTCCGGGTTTGTTGGTAGACCCTTATTCCAAACAAATCCTCTTTCTGCCCATGTAGTCTTTAGGGCCCCTTTATTATGTCGACAGTGCCTGCGACCTTGACTTCCAAGCAGCTCAACGCTTAAGGGAGTACCACCGGGTTGTGCCCACAAAGATCGATAGCGTCGTTCCTTCAGCTGAGACAGATCATCAATGTCGTACAAGGAATATTTGCTATTTGGTCCGGCCCGCTCGCAACAGAGACATGGGGTTTACAGTGACAGCTTACTCGAAGAATCTTGTTTCGCCATGTTTCTCTCTATGCTCAAGATCAATGCAACGTGATGGCTTAGCGCCACAATCTCGCCCTCGACATCCCTCAAAAGGAGTTCGAGATCGAATCGCCCGCCTTTGATCTGTGTGGAAGTTACTCGTACGGCCAGCCACTCCGCTCCCTCCTCCGGCAAGGCCGTCTTCACCTCCAAGTTCATGACAACGGTTGGTAGCCACAGGCTCGCGCGTGCGCTCACCTGGCCTTCCTCGTCTCGATCTACGCTGCCTGCGGACTTTGCCGTGCCCGGCGGGGGAGTGAGGAAGAGTTTACGTATTTCTGGCGCCGCTAGATACGCGTGCATGTTGAACGGGAACGAGTCAACTAAGTACGTAAGGAAGCGCAACTTGATTAATCCGCTCCCCGCTCGTCGCGCAAATCCACATGTCCAACACGCCAGGCGTCAGCGGATCAGCCCGTGGAAGGTAGAAACGCCAGTTGCGTAGCGAGTGCAGTGGCCCCGAGTTCGTAGGCAACTTTGATTCCTCCCGAGCACCGTCGGCGCCGTTGGTCTTCAGCGCTTGGAAATCTGGCAGCGGCTCGGGCATCGCAGCGACAGGGGACGCCTCGTAACCTGTTGGCATCGATAAGCCGCCAAACGCACGCAGATTGGCGTGCGTGGTGTAGGCCAGTATAACACGCTTCGATACCGAAGGCGTGACCCATGGTTTTTGCGACTGGAGACCGCCTTGCCAGAGCGTCAAGTGCAGAGTCGATAGCTGGGACCGGCCAAGCTTTACGTCTTCGATGACGACAACACCTGGTCCGGGTGACGTTCTTGCAGGATATTCGAAATGGGCAGTGAGAGTATCTGGCTTGTCACGGGAGGCAAGGTGTGCATTTGCTGCCGCGAGCATGCATGAGGCTATCAGTACATAGCCACCGTTTGGTACTAAGTAAATCAGAGTTAGACAAGACGAAGCCATGTCCTAGCGAAGTGGCGGCGGCATGGATGACATATGTGTAGAGGAAGGAATGCCCGTTACCTGCGCCAATGCAATAGTTTGGGTCCAGGTTAAGTTTATATGTGTGAGAATCGAGCTTGTGAATCTTGATTGCGTCGGCCAAAGGGACACAGGCCCAAGACGCATTGCCAGACACCATTGCGAAACTGTATATCCAAGCTTGATCCTAGCTTTATTTTATGAAAATCATGCATGTTATTTCGATTCCCGCGAATAATACAGATTGGATGCAAATTGGCAAGACCCAACACAACGCGAGAAATGAAGGGGGTGATGGTTACCCCGGGCAGGCAAAGGTATGTAACTGCGCCCTGTTATACGACTACGCATATGAATGAGCCTATAGGGGACAAAGACAGCGGGGCTATGAGTGCGTGGTGGTAAATTTTATAGGTACTGTATATGGAGGCTGATGTATTAAATACACTAGCGGGAAGGGGGGTCTAGACGATCACCGAGACGGTCACAGATTTTGAAAATGGTCTCAGGAATATGGTACTCTTTTAAACATCATACTACCAACACAATCTCCAAATTAAAACAGTCTAAAATTTAGAACGATTACTAGAGCTTAGTATAACCTGTAAAAGAAATACTCTTTTACTCGGTTATGGAGTTTTTTTTTACCCTTTGTATTTAAGTAGGTTATTTAGGGTTATGGTTTACTGATTCACTATACTTAGAAAAGAGAACATATATTAGCTTACAAGGATTATTTTAGAAAAGATCCTGTGTGCTTTCATATGAGCTTGTATATCGGCCCTCGAATATGAAATAGATATTCCCACTGCAAAAGCAACCAAAAGTCACTTATTCAGTCACAATATATATCGCACATTATTAATGAGAATAGCATCTAGTTTCTTGTAGAAGGTAAGTGGTATAGTTATACAAAGTTTGTAGTGGCTATATTTTACTCTATAAAGAAACTGTTTACAGTGGTGTAAGTGAGTGTCGTAAATATTATCATCTAGCCTATAGCTGAAAAAAAAGGTAAACTAATAACATGCCCTGTATCATACGGACCAGCCTGCCAAGCCCTGATTCAAGACATACAGCAAGAAGCAAAAAATACATCCTAAGAGCGGGTAAATAGTAGGCCAGAAGACATGAATATAGGTAGAGGGCAAAGGGGAGGGGTTATATTGACTAGAAAATGACGAAAGAAAGTCTTGAGATTAAGCCCTTGTCACGTCCTGCACACTGACCTCTGCCAGGAGCTGAAACGTGGATTCTTGTTACTTAGACACACCATAGCGTCGTATTACCATTTACAAGTCCTTCATTTTATTTGCTACGAATCGTGACCGTACTCAGATCCTCTCTCGAGTATTCTTTGCACCGCTAGCCGAGCTAGCATTATCTCGCTCTACGCTTGAATATTCGGCCAGTCTTTGATATTCACTCCCAAGAAGTTGAACATCCACGGCATCGCGAATGGGAAATAGGACAGATCAGCAATTATAGGGCGATCAGGCAAAGCTACATAATTCTGCTGCGGCATAGCAAGCCGTTTTTCCAAAATGTCTCACTACTTTAGTATATTTCTGTGGTGTCTTTACCTAATATAATACTCTGAATCTAAGAATATTTTACTTACTTTGCGGTGATTTTGGGCAAGGACTTGGGGTTTTGTTGATTGGGATAGTCCTGGAGAAAATACAGCCAATACTTCGCTGTTGCACTACAAGAGAAATATCGATTGTCAAATTCGGGATACATTTAGACTGGCGGTCTGATAGGATGTCCAAGACAAAACGTAGCCTTTCCCCTCGCGTTCTAACCTGCCCAGTATCTATCTCTGTCGAAACGTACGGCGAGATATTGGAAACAGACGGTGCTTTCGAAAACAATAAACTCTCTGCCGTCCTCGGGGACTTCGTTCCTCAAAGCTGGAATATAGCGCTCTGGGTGTATATGGCAATACCATTCACTTTTGGTGTCGTGACGGAGATCACATGAGAGAGCTGGGGTTCTCCCTAATATGAGTGGCTTTATATAGTTAATGTAACTGGCCTGATCGACTGAGGTCTAATGTAAGTATATTTTGCTCATTTGTCCGTTGTAACGCTTCTCCTGCCCTTGATGATGTATAAAATGCCCCAGCCATCGTGTGTATGGTCTCCAGTCACCACCTCACAGTTTGGCTTGGCGTGCGCCATTTGACTGTGTCTCTTATATTTAGCAATGGGCTGGTATCCTTCATATCGGGCTTCATACATCCCTTAGCACATGCCCCTAACGTCGAAATCATGCAGCGGCTTCTTTTCAGTCAAGCAGCTTCAACTACGTTTGGAGGATGTTGCCCACCGGTCATGTTTAAAATTTTTGGTAGGAATATCTTCGATCCATTCAACTGCTTTAGCCAGTAGATATTATGATGAGAAGCACTCTATGGCCGCTGTCTTTACGGGACCTGTGACCGCCAAGCCCGCTATATTATAGGGCATGCTCTTACTGTAACGGCCCACCTAGTCTAGGCCTAGCTCAGCTGCTAACTTAAATAAGTGTGTAGCTCTGGGGACTCTACGGATTCGTTCCTCATAATGTTCCATTTGTAACGCAATCTTTTCGGATCGTCATGCTACTGCAGAGTAGCGATCTTTGCAAAACGAACCTTACCTTCCCCTGATCCCTCTACCTAGTTTGTCTTGTAGTATCTAGTCTACAAGGACCATGCGATTATGTCCAGTCGTTCGCCGACTAAATCTGTGCTCGACTCAAGTTCGTGCGAATGTCTGACTTTCCATAGTCGTGGGGCTTCTGGCGTAGACTCATAAAGCTCATGTTCGCATCTCTAAAACTGTAGGGCATAGGTATTCCGTCTGGTCGCAGGAAAGTCCTTAGCTATAGCGAATTTCGCATTGATGAGAGGTAGTTTAACGTCGGCTGACTACAACTTCGTGGCACAAGGATCCAACCGTTCACTATATAGACGTGCCATAACTCATCTCACAAATGGGTTAAATACGCGCAGAGTGCAACGCGAAGAATATTCGAGGCCCAAGGCGTCATACCTTGCTTGGCTCTTGAAGGATTTGAGCGGATCGGATACCTTAAGGCGTCCTATTCATGAGGATGCTCCTAACGTTTAGCTCCTCAAAGACTCGAAACTACGCATACAATGGATTATGAGCGCGACTTGGCAGCTACCAACCCATGGGCGCCCGTCCCAACGGAATGGAGACGAGATCCGTAAAGCACCCTAGGCTATAATACTCTTGCACCTGGGGGCTACGGATTTGTCCGGTTGTGGAATAAGACCGATGGGAATAGCCCTAATTACCTCAAAGAAACCCCATTGTGAGAAGACCTTGAATAAAAATATTCGGGTCAAAAAGGCGCTTGAACGATATGAATGACAGTCTAGGTAGGCGATGGCCTAAAGTCCAGCCCCCTTTATTGTAAATCTTGCTTATCCCGATCGCCTTCCCAATCACATAGATCTCCTCTATCTATTCTTTCCTGGAGACGAAAACTAGAGAGTAGCACCATCCCAGAAGAGCTACGGAAGGGCAAAATACCGTATTGCTCTAGTATGAGTATCATCAGTGACTTAGACTTCCATACCCTCGCACGCTACCAGAGAGCGAGTGTATATGCGCCTACCATCGTCCGTCTTTTGTTTGTCTATTTAATATTGTAAAATTAGGTTACTAGAAGGGTTTCCAAGTATCATCCGTTAATGATCATGTGTAGCATCTTATGTCGTCTGGAACGACATGAATAGCATGAGCGACCTACTTGAGATTAACAACCTCTTTCATTACGGATGGCGTATAATATGCAATAAAGCATGTAATAACGTCTGCCGGCACTCTATTAAGTCGGGTGCATCCTTTTCATGGTAGATCGCTCACCTTTGTGGTGACCCGCTGCGGCTCATTTAGACGGATATATATTGGCCACAATTATCATTGGTCGTGTGGATGGAGAACCTCCTATCACGGCTTTGACTGCAAGTGCCGTGGGGAGGGGGCAAAATCTAAGTTACGGACCATCTATTAAGCCGCCAGGGCAAATGGATATTATATATACTTATAGACATTACCAGTTCTCGAGATGTCCTCGGATTGTCACGCCCACCTGCAACTTCATCTCAGAGCAGGTAGTTGTTTCACTATGATGACCATCAGGAGCGCTCTCCTGTTGCTCCCACTCCTCACTGGAGTCCGAGCAGCGGTCTTGCCTTCGGGTGGATATGTGTCAAAGATAGAAATGTAAGTTTCACTCCTTGCTCACTGACCTCTCAGTCTGCTTGTGCTCACCAATAGGCTTATTCAGCGTTCGCAATCCTGCGTATCCACTCGATGTTGTCGACAAGTTGGAAGAGGCTACCATGCCTAAGATTGAAGAATACATGACTAAGAAGATTGCTGCTGGCAAGAACAATAAGTGTACGTTGGAAACGGCTGCTGTGCGGAGAGAATGGTTAGCATCGCCTTCAGATGATCTCTTAGAACTCGTATATATACTAACATAACTTATAGGAGCGACATGAGTGAAGCGATGAGACAGGAATATGTCGCCTCCATCAATTGTCTACTAAAGCTCCCGCCCAAGTCGGATAAAACCAGGTTTCCAGGGGCTATGAGTCGATATGAAGACTTTGTCGCATACCATATGACGCACGCTATGCAACTGCACGACAATATGCATCTCTTCGGTGCTCACAAATACTACGTCTGGTTGTTCGAGAAAGCGCTTCGTGAGGAGTGCGGATATACTGGCTACCAGCCCGTACGAAAATCCCTGCTCATAGGTTCCCTGGGATATTACTGCTGACAACGAAATAGTACATGAACTACGATCGCTACTCCCAAGATCCATGGAACTCGCCCTTGCTGAACGGCAACGCGTCTTCTATAGGAGGTAATGGCGAACTAGAACCCACGTACAAGGGTGTTGCCCAGCCCGGACGAACACCAAACATCATTGCATCGGGCGGTGGTGGAGGTTGCGTCAAGGAGGGGCCCTTCTCAGAGTCGGTTACCCATTTTTCTTGATCTGAATAGTTCTGGGCGTCTCTTTAACGTCAAAACCTTTTCGGAAAAAATATGGCTGATATAACAACAGTATGGTGGTCAGTCTTGGCCCAACTTCCATGTCAACGGGCACCAATATACCTAAGAATCCAAGGTCTGATGGGACCGGCGCAAACCCACGCTGCTTGCGTCGCGATGTGAATAGGAACGCAGCAATGGGCGCCACGGCGGATCGAGCGTTCAGTCTGCTAAATGATAACGACAATATTGATGACTTCTACAACCAATTACTAGGAACGCCGCCTCCCAAGAATGACCCCTACCCCTGGGGTGTAAGTCTATGATTCCATATAAGTCTCGGCAACGAAAATACCGATACTAACTATTCGAATTTAGATCCATACCGCAGGCCACTACATTGCTGCCGTCGACCCGGGCGGTGATCCGTTTACCTCTCCTGGAGACCCTCTCTTCTACTTCCATCACACAAGCTTAGACCGTCTTTGGTGGATTTGGCAGATGCAGGACCCTGAGAATCGTCTTAATGCTATCCCCTTTGTTGGCACGAACATGACGATGCCGATGAAACGTGCAGTAGACCCCCATAACGTCACAGTTGATATGGAATGGCTTGGCCCTACGGTTAAACTGTTCGAGACCCATGATCAGCTAGGCGGAAATGGTGGCGCTTTCTGTTACGTCTATGTTTAGTACTTGGGATCGTTGCATGGGTGTACAATTGTTGCATGTTTGGGCTTGGTGTACGCCTCTAGTCAGACTGATGCAGATAGGTATAAATGATGCTGACGGATATTTATAGCAGTATTATCCGAAGGAAGGCTTTTCGTGAACCGAGTTTCCACGTAATCATCTGCCAACCAACGACCTCTAGATTGCTAAATATATACAGAGTTATAAGCAGATATATTAACGATGAAAAATTGTTACTACCTAAGACCTTTATATTTATGCAATATCTAGCCCCCATCATGGAAAAAGAAATAGTACTGGTCAAGCCTCAATCTTTCGGTGGGGGTGCACCAGAGTCCGATGATAGCAAAGGCATGTATGTAGCCAAAGCTGCTATTTTGTCTCGTTTCTCCGTTCCATCATCTCGTCCATGTTCTGTTAGAGCCAATTTCAAGTTACCTCTTCGTTGATTGATGACTTCGGACGCTTCTGCGCAGTATCGGTCGAGAGTTGCGGCCACAAGCCGGAAGCCAGACGAGGCACTGTCCTCAAACTTCACCATCCCAGAGTGATCTGCCGAAATACCCGAACGTTCCGTATCATCGAATGTGGGGGCAGCGCTTTCTTTTTCCACAATATAATCCTTGGTGTACTTGAGATCGGTCTTTTCTTGTTCCCAGAAGAAATGAATATGGAAATCCTTCATCAAGGGAGTAAAGTAATCTGTTATATTCTGTAGAGTCTCGGATTCCTCCTCGAGAGCCTTCACTAAGCCTCTCTCCATTCTACCAAACTTTCTCGGTAGCACAAGTGATGTCAGCTTTTGCAGCGTCAGAAGCAAGCTTGCTTTCGAGGAGCCGTGGTGAGGTGTGCCGAAGAAGAGTATACCATATGTGCAAGTGAATATCGTGTGTAGGTGGGCAATCTTGTCGGAACTTCTAGAATACGAATACGAGAGTGCCTAGGGTCATTAGTGTTTGTGTGATTCTCATAAGACTTATACCATACTCTCTTGACAAGTAGTCCACCCAGCGAGTGGCAGAGAAATATTATTGGCCTCTCAGTCATATTCTCCAACTTACAAACACCATGTATTAGCCATTACCGTCTATTATCAAGCTAGGGGCGAGAGCTCACTTTTCGATCGGCGTATAGTTGCGCTACAAGGGTTTGGGCGTGATGGTGAATTCGATTTCCAGAAGGCTCGACACCTGTCAAAGACCCAAAGCTGGAATTATAACCCCAGACGAGGACACGGGCATTTTTTATGTATTTCGGAAGGAATCCTTGATCGTTTAGCCAGCATACGCCATTTTTCCTTGATGTCCATGTGCCAAGTGCGTCGCCATTAAGACCATGAACGGCCACAATACTTAGGATATATCAGATGACGAATCTTCCGGGGAGACCTTGGGGATTGCCAGACTTACTCAATCTCTGCTTCCCTATCTGCCGGTCGGTACACCTCCTTGATACCAAAGATCTTGCCCTCGGTAGGATGCATCAGATGAAGAATAGAGATATCAAAAGTGCCTTTCGCCTATCCCCTAACTATTTAGTGTAAAAGGTTGACAGTTACGAGCATTGTAGACTTCGGCGGGGTATATGATATTCGATCCATTCCTAGTCCCAGAAAAGGATAAATAGCTATCACAGTCCTGCCTGCTAGTTGTTCTAGTATTAACTTATTATTATTATATAAAAAAAGAAAACCTTTATTTATATAGCAAAAATTACCTAATTACTATATATATACAAGCCGTAAGCCTGTGCTTAATACCCCTGGTTTTTAAAAGTTATTTTATAATATTTTATAATAATATTTTGTTTTTTAAATTATAGCTAACTATAGCTATAAATATTTAAATATAAATAAAACTTATTATTAAACTTATTATTATAAAAGCATAGTAGTAATATTATACTAGCGCGCTTATAACAACGCGTTTTATTTACGCTGCTATAAATAGCTTTTTTTTTTTAAACCGGTTTTTTTTTTTTTTTTTCCCTATAGTTTATTAGCTTATTTTTTACTACTATTTTATTATTTTCTTTTTAAAAAAATTATTATTTTAATACTTTTCCGCTTTTTTGCTTTTTTTTATTAGTTATTATATTAATTTATATATTTTTTTTATAAAAAAAAACTTTTATTTTTACTACTTTTATACTTAATTAATAAAATATTATAAAAATAATAAAGCGGCTTAAAAAACTAACCTTTTTTATATTTATTATATTTTTAATAATAATAAAACTATTTAATATAATTAATATATTTATTATAAAAATATTTATAAAATAATAAATTTTTTTTTTTATACTTTTATATTATATTTTCGCTAAATTTAAGCTTTAGTTTTTTAAACTATACCGGCTATATTTAATAATATTATTAACTTTATAATATTTTTAACTTAAATTTTTTAATTTTAAATAAATAAAATTATTAAAACTAGTAATAAAAAAAAAACTAGTTTAAAACTATTTTTATAAATTAAACTTTTGTTATATTTTCGCTAAGCTTATTTTAAACTTTGTTTATTTTTTTAAAAATATTAAAAAAAAAATCTATAAAAATTATTTTTTTATAAGGTTTAAAAAAACTAAAGCTGTATATTTTTTTATTAAACTGCCTTTAAATTATTATTAATTTTTTAAAAAAACTAATAATTTTATTATAAATATTTAATATAGTGCTATTAATTTATTTTTATATTTTAATTTTATTTTTATTATAAAATAATAAAAAATATAGCTATTTAAAAAAATAAATAGTTATTTTATTTTTTTATTAAAAATATTAAATTAATTATTTAATAATTTATTAAAAAAAACTTTTATTTTAATTTAATAGTTTAACTAAATTTTTTAAATAATTTTAGTTTTTTTTGCTGTTATTTTATTAATTATTATTTATAAAATAAGTTTATTTTTAAAAAATTTTTTAATAGTTCTACTAATAATAATTTTAACACAATTTTAAAAAGTTTCTTTTTTAATATTTAAACAGTTTAATAGTATAATAATAATTATAATTAAAAAAAAAAATATAAAATTATTTTTAAATATATAAGTAATAATCCTATTAATTTTTGTTTTTTTTATTTATTTATTAATTAATTTTTGTTATTTTTTTAATATTTTTTTATTTAGTTTTTTTTTTTTAATTTATAACGTTTATATATTGTTTTATAACGTTGTTATTATTTTTATGCCTTTATAGCTTTATTGTTTTTATAGTTTTTTAATAAAATAAAAACTTTTTTTTTTTATTACTATATTTTTATATATACTTTTTTATAATAATATATATATATATATAACTATAACTAGTTATTTAATTTATAGTAATATTATAATTTTTTTAAAAAGTTTAAGTTTTTTAAGATTTATATAATAAAATATTATAAAATTATTATTAGTTTTTTTTATATTTACTGCTAGTTTTTAAATTAGTTTATAAAAAATAAACTATTTAATTTTATATATAAAACTTTTAAAAAATATTTTTTTAAGTTAAAAATTTTATTAAAAACTTATTTAAGTTTTTTATTATTATTATTATTTTAAACTATTATTTTATTTATTTATTTATTAAAATTATTATTATATTAGTTTTATTTTAATATATTATTATTAATAAGTTAAATTAATAATATATAAAAAACAAAAAAAACTTTATATTATTCCGGTAGCTTAACTATTATAGCTTGTTTATATACTTTAGTTATTTTAAAAAAGCTTATTTATTTAGCTGTTAGTTTTAAAGCTAGCTAGCTAGTTTTTAAGTTTTTTATATTAATTTAAATTTTATTTCTTAGCTTATACTTTATTAGCTTATTATAGGCTATAAAAAGTAATTATAAAAGATTTGGTATTTTTTATCTACTATATAAGCAAAAATTTATAGCTATAAAGAATTGTTCCCGGCTAACAGCTGTTAGCTAGTATTTTGTTAGCTAACGTTTAGCTGGCCTTTTTTTAGTAGGCTTTTTTAAGCCTACTAGTACTTTTTTTATAATAAATAAAAAAATATTTTTGTTTTTTTGTTTAGTAATATAACAAAAATAAATGCTTTGTTTTTAATATTTTTATCCTATATTAAAAGCTATAATAATATATAATAGTAGATATTACTTAGTTTTTAATTGCTTATAAGTTTTTATAAGCTTTTTTAGCTAATTGGTTTAATTATATTAATAGTATAATAATTAATATTAAATAGTTATTAAAAAATAAAGCAGCTAATAAGTTAATTGCTGCTAGGTTAATACTAGTAGGTTTAAAGTTTATATAATAATTATTAATATTTTTGTTTTAATATATTAGTTATTTATTATAATATATTTTAATAATTTATTTTTTAATACGTTTAACTTTTAATTAATTATTTTATTTATTTTATTATAAAAGATTATTAGCTTAGTTAGTTTTAATTTTATTTTATATTAAACAGATTATAAAATAATAATTATTTTTTAAATTTATTAAAATATTTTATAATTTTTTTTTTTAGTTATAATACTATAAATACTTTAAAATATTTAATTTAATAGTTTATATATTTTATTATTAATAAAACTATTATTTATAACGTTTTTTATTATATTTTAAATAATTATATTAATTTAATTAAAAATTATATTATAAGTATTTAAAATATATATAAATATTTATTAAAAGTTTAAGTTAATTATTATTTAAACGTTTTATAAATTTATTAAGTTTTTTAATTATTAAATTATTATTTTTTATAGTTTTTTAAGTTTTATATAAAATTTTGCTTTTATAATATATAGTATAACTGTTATTTTATTATTAAAATTTATAAATTAATTTTTATTTTTTATATATTTAGTTATTAACGTTAGAATATTTTTTTAATAAATAATAATAAGGTTATTTTACGTTTAATATAATAAGTTACTTTTTACTAGGTATATATTAGCGCCCTACTACGCTTTTTTATAGCTGTTTTAAAAATATTGCTTTTATTTTTTTATAGTTGTTTTAGAACAAATATAATTAAATATAATATTTTATATTAAATAAAATAATTATCTTAACTATTTTAATTATACTATATTAACTAATTATAATACTAATAATAATTAAATATTTATTAAATAAAGCTATATTATTATAATTATTAAAATAATTATAATTATTTTTATAATTATTTAATTTTATAAGCTAGCTATAAAATTTAGCTTAGTTTTAAAAAAAGTTTATTTTTTTATATTAAAAGCCGGTATAAATATTATAACTAATAAAATTTTAGTATAAAATATATTATTTTTATTAGCTTATTTTTTTTAATACTATAAAATAAATTTTTTTATTAAATCTATAAATATTTTAAATATATTTACTATATTAATAGTTGCTTTTAGCTTATTTAAAAAAATTTTATAGCTGTTTTTTATATTTTTTATAATATAAATAGCTTTTTAAAATTCTAGTTTTATTTTATAAACACGAATATTAGCTATATTAAACTATTATTTTTTTGCTTTTTATCGGATAGCTATTATTAGCTAAGCTTTAGTTTTTGTTTAAAGTTTAATATTTAAAGGTTTATTTATTAGCTTTACGCAAGCTAAATAGCTTATAATTTTTTAAAAGTTTATTTATAGTTAAAATAGTGTTATAGCTAGAAGGGTTTTTTAAAATTTCTTTAAATTAATAATTTTTTATAATAGTTATTTATTTATAGCTAGTTTATTAAATTTAAATAATTTTTATTGTTTAAAGGTTTTAATGTTTATAATAAAAAAATAATTTAATACTTTATATATTATATTTTTAATTATATATTGTTTAGTTTTAACGTTTTATATTTTATTTAAGTTAATATTTTTTTTAAAGCTAAAAAATAAAAACCCTAGGTTTAAAAACAGTTGCTTGCTTATTATATTATTTATTCTGTTTAGTTTTATAGTTAAAATTACTAGTATAATTTTTATTAAAACTTTTTATTTTTTGTTTATTATTATTATATAGGTTATATATTTAATATATTTATTTATTTATTAAATAAATACTTAATAAGTTAATTAAAGGATTATTGTTTTATAGTTTACTATAAAAAAGTTAGCTAGTAAGCAGTTATAAGATTACTGCTATAAAAAAAAACTAAAAATAAAGTATAATAATAATATAAATTTTTTAAATAATATTAAATTTTATTTTTTATTAAATATTTATACTTATTTAATTATATAAATTATTTGTTTATATTTTAATATAATATATATTTTAGTTATTTTTTATTTATATATTTATTTTAATTAAATTTATATATTAATTATTAATATTATATTTATTAGTTTTTATTTATTAGCTTTATTTTTTATAAATATATTTATTTTTTAATTAATTTTTATTAGCTTAGCTTTTAGCTTATTTTTTATTAATTTATTTTATTAGTTATATACGTATACTAGTTTTTTAACGTTTTATATAAATATTTTTTAAAAATACTATTAATTATAAATTAAAAAAAATCTTTTTTAATAAACTAAATATTTTAACTAAGGTTTTCCCCTTTATTTATTTATTTATTATTTAATAAAACGTTTAATTTTATATAATTTTTATTTATTATTATCTTTATTTATATATATTTATTCTAGCTTTAGTTGTTTTTTATAATATAAGTTTTTTATTTTAAAAGCTAAATAAAGCTAAGCAATAAATATAGTTTTATATATTTTTTAATATTAGAAAAAGTTTAGCTTATAAGCTAGGTTTCTGATCCGTTAAATAATTATTAATAACTTAATTTTTTACTAAAACTATTTC
The DNA here is from genome assembly GCA_025201785.1 of Xylaria longipes. NCBI lineage: Eukaryota > Fungi > Ascomycota > Sordariomycetes > Xylariales > Xylariaceae > Xylaria > Xylaria longipes. Next base: position 55,885 of record MU619878.1, read on the forward strand.
TTTAAAAAATATTTTAATAAAAAATATTTTTTATATAGCTTTAAATATATTTTATTTTTTACGTTATATTTAATTAAACAGTATAACTTATTATAATAAATTTTTATTTTTACAGCAGTAAAATTAATAGCTGTTTCGGTTTTTTTTTAATATATTTTATAAATAGCTTTATAGTTTACAGCTACTTAAAAGATTTAAATTATTAATAAAAAAGTTATAAGCTTAAAGCTTAATATTATTTTGTTTAAGGATCGTTCGATAGATTTTTATTTTAAATTATTAAATATATACTATAATAAAATAACTATTACTATTTATAAAATATTAAAATTAAAATAATAATATTAAATAATAATTTTTATATTTTAATTTTTTTTTTAATTAGCTGTTTATTTATAAATAATATATAGCGGAATATTATAGCTAGGTTTTTATTTAAAAAAATAATATTATTTAAAAGTTAAATAAAAACTTAATATTTTTATTTATAATAATTATTTTAAAAATACCTTAGTTTGTAAACAAAAGTATTTTAGCTATTATTTTAGCTTAGTTTTTTATAATATATTATATATTTTTTAAAATTAATAGTATTTTTTTGCTATATTTATAAATAATAATAAAAAGTATATTATATTTATTAAAACTTTTTAGTTTTTATAAAATATTTTATATTATAATAATTAATATATTAATAATAAAGTTTATTATTATTATATAAAAAAATAATAATAATATATTTATTAATATTAATTTATTAGGTGTTTTTTATTTATTTATTTTATTATTAAAACAGCTAAAATAATAATTAAAATATTTTTAAACTTATTTTATTAAATTTTATATTATAAACCTGTTTAGCTTTTATATTATTTATTTAATACTAAAATAATATTTTTTATTATATACCGCGTAAAGGACTTTATTTAAATAAAATTTTAATATTATTAAAATTTTTTTTTTTTTAACAAAATATAATATAATAATTTATTATAATCTAGCTTAAAGCAGTATTCTTTTAGCTTTTTTAGCTTAGCAATTATTTTTTTTAGTTTTTTATTTTTTAAATAACTATTAATTAATTAGTTTTTAAAATCTTTATTTATTTATATTATATTTATTATATATATAAATGTTTTATTAATATTATTTAGCTTAAATTTAATATTATTTACGGCTTTTTTTTAGTTTTTATTATTTTTTATTATTAATAACTTAAATAAAACGTTTAATATAAAATTAACTTATCCGAGAATATATTTTATATTTAGCTAATATTAGTTTAAATAAACTAAAATAATTATTAATTTTAGATTTATTTTTATAATATTTATAGTTGCTAGGTTTTTTTATATATATATACCTTTTATAGCATAATAATTTATTAATATAAAAATATTTATTTTATAAAATTATAGCTATAAATATAACTAGCAGTATATTTATACTAAGTAAAATATTTTTACTTTTATAGCTTAATAGGTTTTTTTTTTTTTTATTAATATTTTGCTTAAAAATAATATTAGTTATATTTAATTAATTAAAATTAATTTTTTATTTTATATAATAAATAAATAAAAAACTATTAGCTTATATTTTTGCTTTATTAATATATTATTTTTAAAAAATATTTATTTAATATAATTTTAATATATTAAATATAACTTTTATATAAAATTATATTATAAAATAATAAAGCTTTTTTTATTATTATTTATTAGTTTAAACTTTTAATAAAAAGTTTATTTTTTTTTAACTATTATACTTTTAGTTAATATTTAATCTATTATATATTTTTTATTAAATATATTTATTTTTTATTTTTTTAAAAAAAAGATTTTTTATTAAAACTATAATATATATTTTTTTAACTATATAGCTATTTTTATATATATTTTTAATTTTTTAAACGTTTTAAAAAATTTTATTTTTTATATAACTTTAATATAATCTTTTATAATATATATTTTTTATTTATTTATTTATAATTTAAACAAGTTAATTAATAAATATTTATAAAATAATTTTTTTAAAAATAATATTAACTTAATATTTTAAAACCTTTAAAATATAAGCGTTAAATACTTGAAATATTACTCCTTTAATTTACTATAAATTATAATATTATTTATATATACGCAGCAAAAAAATTAAAAATCTTTTAATTAAAAATTTATAAAATATTATTTAAATATTAAATATTTTTAATCCTTGTAATAATATAACAACTATTTTATTTTTATATTTAAAATAAACTAATAGTTAATAAAAAAATAAAGCTATATTAAAAACTATTAAAATTCTTTTTTTTTAAATATTTATAATAATATTTTTTTATATAAACATTAACTATATATTTAAAATAATTAAAGCGTTTAAAGCTTGTAGGTTTACTATAACCTTTTTATTTTATTTTCTTTATACTGTTCTTTATATTATAAAAATAAAATATTTAAAAAATATTAGTTTTTTTATTTAGTTTAGGTTTTTTTTTTTATATATTAAATTAAAAATATTATTTAATACTTGTTTATTTTTTAGTTTTAATTTATATACTTATGTTTATATTTATTAATTTTACTAACTTTATATTAAATTAACTTTTATTTTTTTATTTTTTAAAAGTTTAATTATTTTTTTATTAATTTATATATTATATTTTTTAAATAAATATATTTTTATTTTAATAAATTTTAAGTTTTTATTAAATATATATACTTTTTATTTAATTATTTTTAATAAAACGTTTTTTAAACGTTTTAAACTTATATTATTATTATTTTTTATTAAATTCTTTATTTTTAAAATATTTTATAACTATATTATTTATATATTATTTTTATATTTAATAAAATTATTAAAAATATTATTTATAAAATTAAACTTTTATTTATAATAAACTGTTATTTATAAATTTATTACTAACTAATTAATTTATTATTTATTTTTTATATTTAAATCTTATATTATTTTTATTTAAATTTTTTATTATAATTTAATTAGTTTTATAATTTTATTTTTATAAAATATAACTTTTATAAACTTTTTATTTAATA
>MU619879.1:0-58899 GCA_025201785.1 Xylaria longipes
AATATTAATTATTAAAAATTAATTAAATCGTAAACGTATTTTTATTTATTTTTATTTATATAGCCCCGATTTTATTATAATTTAATCCACTAGCATTTTATTTTTAGCTATTATATCCACTTTTTAAAAAGGGTGTTAAAAAGTGTTAAAAAGTGGATTTTTGGTGTGAAAAGGGTGGCCCGTGGGGGGACGGCCCGTAGGGGGGCCACTGATCTTAGGACGATAACCCAGAATAAACTCACTTTGGGGCATGAGCCACCCAAACCACCGGCCAGCTGGTCTTCGTATATCTCGGCATCTTATTGATCACATCGCCATGATACTTGGCAAAGTAGGCGTATACCTCGCGATATCAATATGTTGGAAAGTGTTCGTAGATTCATAGCTTTGGGGCCAAGTCTATTCTATCTCATCTATCTGCAACATAGTCGCTGCTCTATTCCCCTATTCCACTACCATTTACTGCCGGTCTGTTCAGTCCATCCCAGCGGCGGAAGTAGATTGTGAGCTCCACCAGGGTCATCATAGCTGTGCGAAGATATAGTAGGCAAGTCATGATCAAGGCCGGGCATAGGATCGAAAAACATCATGTCTGTGGATCCAGGATTGGAGGGAATATTATCAAAGTCATGCCCATCTACCCAACTGCTTATTTCATTCTCGAGATTGTCCAGTTGTCGCATTCCGCCGCTTGGATAGTCTTCGGACGCCGGTGGCGATTTGAGGCTAGGATGGAGCGGTGGAATGGATATTTGTTGACCGGTGGCCTCCTGTTGCTCTTGCTCGCGCAAAATCGTCACGTATGTTGGAGTATCTTGTGTATGATCGTATCCCAAAATATGAGGTTCTCTTGTTCGCCATGCGTCGAGTGTCAGTTTGTTGATGGTTGCACAGCAGGGTGACCTCTGTGTTTGAGAATTGTAGAGGGCCGGTCGTAACTCGTACAGTATTCGTATCTGCTCCCAAGCCTTCTCGGCTTTCTCGCCCTGGGAGCGTGTTCTGATCAGGGTTTCAAAAATGTGTATCAAGCAGGACGAAGGGAAATCCGGATCTGTATACCAGTGGAATCCCCTGGTGGCCGGCTGGCTATACATGTTGTTCTCATATTCGAGCACTCTGAGTGCGGTCGAGAACATGGACTCCCGATGGTCCGCCGGGACATTGTCTGTATCCCCTTCGTATTGAATCGAAAGCATCATAAATCGAAGCTTCCACATCGTCAGCCGAGCCATGATGGCTGTCAGCATATGCACCGGGTTTAATATATCGCAATAGCGAAGAATATCCAGCTCGATTTCCTTCTCCGCGTCTTCGATTGCATTCCCCAAATTCGCAAGGCCGTTATGATGTGTCGTAGAGGTCTTCTTCTCTCTCGACAGTTGTGATAGTTTTTCTTCGGCACTGATTTCGCCCGTGAACATCAGGATTTTGAAGCGTAAGTTGCAAAACATCATGTCGCTAGCACCATTGCGCTCCTTCGGCATTTCTGTCATGGTCGGCGACAGGTCACTGTCATTCAAGTTGCCCGGAGCGGTGATTTTGCAGCTCGGCTCAAGCCCTTGCACACCCACGATCTTGGCCGCCAGCGCGTCGTGCATATATATCTGATACCATAGCCTGCGTCGCATTTCCGCCTCGAACGGGGTAAGGCCTGATACAAGGTTCCCCTGATGTAGTCCCAGCCGTTGCACGTTTCTCTTGGCGATACCTGTGAGATTCCACAGCTCATGAGGTGAAACGCTGAGGCGAATTGCGAACTGACGCGACACTTAGCAACAACAGAGAAGATGCGTCTCGGGAGGACTTACGAGGTAAATTGTGTAGGCCTGTAATACGCTGAAATCGGAGGACATCATAAACCTTGCGTTTGCGAGAGCCAGCTCGCAGCCTAAGCGATACCTTGAGAAAAACGACGATTTTTTCGCACCGAGTCTTCGCATGCAATCAGCGTCGCTGAGAGACAGGACCGCACATGCCATGACCGCAAATAGCAAGGCATCCGTCTCTGCTGAAGTGTGGCCATGGCCTTTGACAGCTTCGGCCAGTAGCAAGCTAGCGGACGGAGCATGCAGGATCATGGTGAGTGGCTGGACGTTATGAAGATAGACCTGCCACAATTTGCAAAAATGCAACTGCGATGGATAGAGAGCTTCTATCCTAGATGTCCCAGGCGTCGCTCCTAGGACAAGTTTGCTCGCCTTGGTAGTATGCTCAAACGGTCTGGGTATACTATCCTCGTTCCTATCATTCAAAGACCTCGGCGTCAAGTTCCCTGTGTTGAACTAGCTTATATTAGTCTTCAAATGGAGTCTTTCACGGCAATAGTGATCCGACGTTACTCACATGTTCTCCTATCTTGGTCCACGACTCACTCTCGACATGACGACTTCCCCTCCCACCCACGATCAGACAGCCGCTCTCCTCCTCATTCGGACTTTTCTGCCTGAGATCATTTATCTCGTGTGATTCTATTTCGCCCTGAGATGAGGCGGCAACGCTTCGTAGCGGCGGTGAATTCGAGACGTCCACGGATTCTATGTCAACACCCAAGCTTCGAAGAACTTCTTCATACCGATCAAGTCTAGCGCTCAGCTTGTCACTCGATGACGAGGATGTCGAAGACGGCAACGGCATCTTGCGCCTCTTGCGCTTCCCCGTCTTCGGGGGCGGAAACTCGCAGGGAACATCGTTCTTGATGCATTTCGAACAGGGATCCAATCTGTCACAACGCACTTTGTGGCGTGCACATCGCAAGCAGGACAGTGGCTGCAAACCATTTGCCAACAGGACAGGCGGGTCAGCGCTCTTTGCGGTCATATCAGCTCCAAGCTTATGTTACCTAGCATCGACGGTATACTGCGGTATAGGATCGCCTAAGCCGTGCTATGTGAAATGGCCTTAATAGATTATACCTGCACGACTATCAAATTCTTCAGGGGATCACTCTTATAAATCAATTATGAGTATGAAGCGGCCCCAATCGGTGAGGCCAGGTTCCTTGTGGGGTGTTACTTGCGAAGGTTGCAGCAGCAGGTCAGATTTGCGGACATCACGTTCGAGCTACAGTATCTAGACATCAAACTAGCCTTGTTTAGCCCTCCTTCCCGACCTACAAGTATAAATACATCAATTTCCATTTAAGCTTTCAAGTTTAACCCAGGGCCCGCCAAGGTCTTTGTCCTATCACCTACTGTACGTAGTTCAAGGATCGTTGCCAAGCAAGGCTAGTTTGGTGTCTGGATAGCCCAGACGTCAGGTCAGATTTGCGAACATACACTACCTTAGTAAGGGTTTTGATTTCCAACTGCACTATGAACCCGGCCCATGTATTTGTATACTTAGGTTTCCAGCAGGACCCTTGGATATGGTGGGGGGTCAAAAAACAACAGTCCGGCCAGGTCGGTCGGGCGGTCGCAATTAAGCAGAAGTAATATGCAGGTACAACAAATGCAGTGCTTTGCATGAGCCAGATCGTATGTGTAAAGTAGGTTCTCATGAAGACCGGGGTCCTGCTAGGGTGGGTACCTTGCTTGGATGCATATACTTAGACTAAATCTAACGAAATTCGAGGCGGTGGAGGGCTTGGTAAAGGGCTTGATTTCTACGTACCATAAGTTCTAACTATAAAACTAGGTTAGGCTTCTCTAGTTCCGTAAATCCGACGTGCTCAAATGTGATGTCCGCAAATCTTCCCGGACGGGTTCGATACCCTCAGGTGCCGGTACCGCATAATCTGGATAGATTCGATTCGACACTACAGTACTGTAATACAGCCAAGGAGAAATAAATAAAGGGCTTTGATTGGTTCGCCCCGGAATTCCTTAGGTCTAATTATTTTGTTTGTCAGCAGGTTTTTGGTAGTCGACCAGTTCTGACCAATTAGGGCTCTTTATTCTTTCTTGGCTGTATTTGTGTCGAATCAAACCTATCCAGATTATGCGGTAGGTCACTTCGCGACTCCCTGAGCCCTGTTCGCATTCATAAGGTGGATGTCAACCTTAGGGCGTCTTCGGTATTTTTCACCGCTTCATCATCATCATCATCGTCTCGCCACAGCCAGGTGAGGTCGGATTCGATTAAGATGCAGAAGAGCAGGGACCCTGGCCCTAAGCATAGCCATGTGTACTGTAAGCGCGGAAATGGGTATGACTGTCGGTAAAATTACTGTGCGGTGCTGAGGAGATTCTACTCGTCAGTACTTACACGTGTACTTCGTACAGTAGACTATAACCAGACTGCAGTGGCTGAGGGTTTATTCGGTTGTGCTGTAACGAGGCCGCCGCATTGGCTTGTGATTTGCCTTCAGTGCCCTCCGCTGCTTGAACACAATTGGACAATACGTTAGCTGCAATCCGGCCCGACATGAAACTAACCCCATTGCAACTAGATTGGCACCATCTTTCTACTCCTACTTGGGTTAGATTTGTCTAGGCCAAGGATCGTATTCCGGTCAAACCCCAGTCTTCGGTAAAAATCTCGGTTGGGCTCGTGGCGATGTGGAATCTACCGCGCTTTACCGCGCTCCAGTGCAGTACACTATTGTAAGTGCTTAACTTACATGAGCACGCGGCAGCTACACTACCTATGCGGGTGGGGGGGGTTCCTAGAAAGCGTGTCGACATTCTAATCAAAGAATTATAGGGGTCGGATCGCCTAACCTAGTTGAAATTTTACAGGCCTAGAAATCGACTTTTAAGAATTGCTCGACGCGACAATTACAACTATATAATCAAAGTTTAACCCGGAAAGCACAACTAGTTATATCCACAATTACAAGGAATTATTAGAATTACCAGAGGTTGAAATTATTACTAGCGGTTCATACGGTCAAGCGTAGTTATAGTTCGCTGTAGAACATTGACCGGCAAGCCTTATGCAATCCTTTTGTGGCCCCTTGCGATTTCTAGCCGTGGTCGGGCTTTCTAGCGCCTATAATCCTCCAGTTACTATTTCTAGAAAACCCCTTCCCCCGCTAGCTAGTAGCTACTCCATATGTAGGTATGTACCTGCACTAGTTATTTGAATTAACTGCTTCTAAATCTACCAATACTTCTATTTTGGTGCCAACTACAGCTAAGTTGTTATACAGCTTAATTACATACGTTTATGTAAGTACGACCAGCTGACCGACCGACCGTGCTACGGACTGTCGATTTGGAAGTTCCATGGGTCCTTACGCTTTGGCCCATACTGTAAAAATCTAACTATATTGAGTTTCATGTCCGGATAGCAGAAATCCATGTCCGTATAAGTAGATCTGACCTGGCTGACTCAGCGCCACAGCTGGTTGCGTTTCCATCGATTGATTGGTGGATCGCTTGTAACCGACATCAGCTTACTGTGGGCTGATTCACAGGCGACTCCCCAGAATTACGACGATCGGAGCGTCAGAAACCTACATACAGTACACGTGTAGTTTCACCTGCTTCTAGACTAGACGTCCCAAGATCTGCTGGACACCCTGCTCCAGTCAGCTGGAACCCAGTCAAGTCAGATGAGCCTAGAACTGGACTTCACAGGCTTCAAGTCTCAATCAAGTGTTCTCGTATTTCTTTTCTTTATTGTAGATACATGAGGTCGTTAAAACTTGTAAGCCGAACATCGTCGATGTGTATCCACTTTGTCAGCCGAGTCACTTTCAAAGATCGGATCCTGATCGGATTTCGGAGTTGAGAGCGATACAGAAATCATTGCGCACGGTCTGTCTCGATGTCATCATAACTGTGGGAATCGACCAACCCGCCGTTGGTGGGGAATACCGCAGTCTGATGGGGGGTTCAAGAAGGGAGGAAAAGTAAGGGGTCACTAGTGAACACAGCCATCCACATACTTGACTTCTAAAAATTTTTTTCCCTCATCAAGTATGTTGCGTTTTTCTATAGTCAAGACGAGTCAGTCGGATACAGTGAGAATAGATTGTGCTGTCAACTATCCCAGATTTGAAATTGAAAATCCTTCTTCATGTGTCCAAAACTGGCGTGTGAAGATTAAGCAACGGGTGAACTAATACTTAGCCCGCCTCTCGCGGAAACTTCTATATTGAGCTATGACTGTGACACTGGCCTCTCCTATGCGTCTTTAATAGGTGGCGAAACTACTTAGAAGATTGCTGGGAACTTGTTTTGCCGTTTCTTTTATATCTAGTCTTAAAGGCTTCCATGCCAACTCTTCACCATTTGTGTCCAAGATTAAGGAATACACGAAGATCAGCAATAAAGATACGATGTCTCGGGTTAGTGGCTTCTTGTGACATGTGACATGTGAATTACGCAGTGTCCTGCCGAGCCAAACAGTTGTGACGGTTCTTCCCTCGTAGCCTAGGAAGACAGCGTTCGCTCCTCTTGTACTAAGCTTTTCGGCTACGATTCGCGCTGCTCTGTCGATATGAACTCCGAAGTGGGTCCCAATCACCCATAGAGTGCTTAGATTCTGTTGATTATCCTATAAGAAAGTGTAGCACCCATCGCTGCATAGGCCTAAGTCATTGTATTGGCCATGAGGGTAATGATCAGCTAACTTATTACATATAAAGTGCAAATCAGGGAATCCCTTGATGCAGTTCATAATGCCTTTGCAGCAGTAGTATGTTTGTTTGATAACATGTTGCACATTTTGTCTTTTTCTGGTCTGACTCAGAGTTTACTTCGAGTGTCTTGGTCCCTTCGGGTTCCCTTTTGAGGAACCAGCGGTATGATCTCAGCTATCTCAAGAAGAGGTGTGAGGCTAAATTGCTGGATGTCATGAGACATGTATTCCCAGCCACATGTATACACACATAGACAAATAGACTGCTGTAAATAGCCAGATAGCATCCACCGAGGCGATTAAAGCCCTTCGCGCAACAACAAGAGTCTTTTCCTACAATATACAAGGTTCCTGGCACTGGGTATTACTAAAGGGATTGCTCGGTCATACGGCTGGCTGGATGTGGGAATGCGTCTCACGGTAATTGGAACTGGTGGTTTGGGGGCTCCCATCAAGTGTACTCTATTGGTGTATTTACAGTAGTCTAGGAACTTGAAAGACTGGAAGGCGAGGATGTTTCAAGGTAGAAGGTCCGCCCAAACGGTTCTTAAAAGGGGTATATTGTTAATCACTGTCTGCTGGCAGTTGATAAACGGGCCCTAGAACCATTAACTACCTACATGGGAGGTTCTGATGAGGCGTAGTCCCACGCTGCCCTTCTACGGTTTTTATCAATCTAGTTTAGCCTTAACATAAGGATAAACTTCTGGTGTTTTGCCCCATCCAGAGGCTTCGTGAATCCGCTTGCCGGATTTTTCCCTGGCTCGATATACTCCGGCTTGATATCGCCAACTATAAGATATACAAGTATAATACTTTGATTAAAGCCTTGTATTTCGTTTATTATCCAAGTCCCTAAGTTCCTGCAGCTATTCACTGAGTCGTGGTAATGAATATGCTGTAAAAGTGAGACATTTAGAGATCGTTTTTAGCTACCTACTCCGGGTAAGGACTTTGCCAGATTAACGTGCCGTAACAAGGGCTTAACCTCAAGGGCTTGGGACAGGGTTTCATATTCAACTACTAATTCTCTTTGGGTCTAAATAGGTCTTGATTTCGTTTTTCTAGTTACAGTGTAACCTCCTCTTTGCCATCTATTTATACACGTGTCTTTGGCCGTGATTCTTTTACCCCCATTCTGTTGGGCTCCGATCATATGCCTTAGTACAGAGGGCTATGATAGCCGCAAACCAGTAGCTTAGTTTTATATATCCGGACACGTGTGACAGCAGGGCTCACTTCTATGCCGTTGCTGATCAAAGGCCAAGCTTGGCAGGACGGATTCTCCGGATAGCTGAATTATTAAAAGAACGGTGGAGCTTGTCTAGTATAGCAAGCATACTGAATTAGAGCCTAGGGGAAAAGCTTTCGCTACTAACAAGTAGTGCGCAGCACTCTTCTGCGGCCGTTTTGATACACGGAGCATAATATCCTCCCGGCCCTAGCTTAAAGCTTTTATAGGACTCCATATATGAGCCCAGAGAAGAATTGGGAAGATACTCGTTGATCAAGAAAAACCACGGTACGATATAGCGACCTGTATCATGTCTTAGCTGCGAAGCTACATATAGAAGGCTCTTTGTTGTGTAGTTCTGGGTGCTGTGGGGTCGAGGCTTGTGATATTCGAGGTCTATCTTAAGATAAGTCTGGGAAGTAGAAGTACTGGCGAATTATAATGCATGCATTTGTACTTGCTATCTGGCGCGTTGGTTTATCGGCAGTCTACCCTCTCCAACAATGGATCTAGTATCTGCAGCTTGTATTGTAACCTAGTAGAGAAGAAGATAGAAAAAAGAGAAATTAGGTTTTGAATGAGTGCCACTTGAAGGCTCTATCGACCCATTCCGTCTATATATATTCCTCTTCAACGGGAGCAATGGGGGTTGTTGTATACTCGTAGGCGATTTGTTGCCGCCCGATGCTCTTTCAACCATTTTCCCACTCCTAATAGGGGTTGGAGGAACCAGGTTGCTTTTCTATGCAAGAGAAGAGGGTAAATGAAGTCCCAGGTACCTTGAAGGCTTTTCAGTTATATATAAGTGAGATACGGCAGAGCACTGGTGTAGAAGTGAAAACAAGTTTATCTCATCCTCCAATATAAAATGATGAGACTGGCAAGCAAACAATTATAGGCTTCTGTTCTTAATATTTGCCAAAGAATGCTAAAACTAAAAGAAATAAATGCGAACGATTATCGCTGTATTTAGTTGGCTGGGATTAACCCATATAGAGAAAGAAAGGAAGTCTGACGAGAAGGTGTGATCGGACGGGTATCAATCCCAACAACACATTATGATGGTACTCAATCTCACAAATGATGAAGAAATCAATCAATTCAGTTTGTGACAATATCAAACGCTCTCTTGACCAGAACAGGCTACAATATGTTGAATAAATGCATGCATAGGAAAACAGTTTTGGAGGCATGGTGTCATATAGTGATTAAGAGTTGGGCAGATAGAACCACAAGCGGCCTTCTTCCTATGCTCCTCCATCGACAATTTTATTAGGGATGACTGCATTGTATACAAAAGATTACCCGTATGGACTCCACTTCGTCACATCCGTAAGTGATAGGTATCATTTTAGAGGCACCTGGAGACAGCGCCGCACACAGTCAAAGTAATTCGGGCTTGGCAAATAATGTACTTTGACAACGTTAAGCTAAAATTTAAATTTAAATTTATTTTAAGGTTAAATAGATACTCTTTTTTCATAGAAACTACTTTAATTAATTGTAAATATTTTTTTCTATTTCTTTTCCTAATATTATAGGGTAAAAATTGTTTGCCAAGCCCGAATTACTTTGACTGTGTACGGCGCTGCCTGGAGTTTACACGGCCAGCCCCAGGTTTTGCATCTCCACCAACCCCTTATAAACCCCGCCTTTCTTCATCAACTCGGCGTGGTTTCCGATCTCCACCAACCTCCCTTTCTCTAAGACATAGATGACATCCGCGTGCTGGATGGTACTCAGTCTGTGTGCCACGGCAATCGTGGTCCTCTGCTCCGCAGCCTTGTTCAGCGCTTTCTGTACCATCTCTTCAGATCCCGAATCCAGTGCTGCAGTCGCCTCGTCCAGGAGTAGAATCTTGGTGTTGCGAAGGAGGGCGCGAGCGATTGCTATACGCTGCCTTTGCCCGCCGCTCAGCATCAATCCCCTTGAACCTATCTCTGTGTCAAACCCTTGCCTGCATGTCGTGTTAGTAGGATATTAGCATGCAACGGTTTCGGGGCAAGAGCTTACGGTAACGAAGTGATGACATCATGGATGTTGGCATCTTTACAGGCTCGTATGATGTCCTCCTCAGATACATCATCTGATGATCCCAGGACGAGGTTCTCTCTGATGGTGCCCGAGTACAGCGTTGGTTCTTGGCCGACGAGGGAGATGAGACCGCGATAACTATTTACATCCAACTTCGAAATGTCCTGGCCATCGACGAAGATTTGGCCTGATGTCGGATCGAAAAACCGTTCAAGCAATGCAATGAGCGTGCTCTTTCCACAGCCGCTTGGTCCAACCAGCGCGATGAATTGGCCGGGGTTGATGCTCATGCTGAGATTATTGATGACGACCGTATCTTTTCTAGACGCGTAACTAAAGCTAACATTGCGTAGCTCGATTTCACCCCGGCTGTCCTCCTTTGCGACTTTCGGTCCTGTCGTGTTCCAGGTGTCGATTCCCGGGAGGCGGTTGAAGAGGGCATTGAGCTCGCGGGCTGCGTCAAAGGCTCTGCTCATTCCCGGAGCATAGGAGAAAACTATGCCGGCGGTTTGGGCTCCTGATATGAGAGCGGCGAAGCAAATGAAGAACTGGGTGACGTTGTACTCGCCTGATGAGATCAACTGACCACCGTACCAGAACACTAGAGCGATAGCTAAAAATGTGATGGATTGGGATGCGGCATACATTGCCGAAGCTTGTAGGATGGATTTGATCGATTCCCGGGACCGTTGGGATAAAATCTCATTGTAGTGATGTAGGACCCGAGTCTCCATGTTCAGGGAAGCTACTGTTCTAATGGCCGAAGCAGCCTCACTAGCATAGGCAGCAGAATCCTGGTGTGTCTTCTTCATTTTTTCGGCGAACAATGTCAGCATCGCTAGGCGAATCCAACCGAATCCCGCAACAAACGGTATAGTTGCGGTGCAGACGAGAGCTAGTTTCCATCCGATAATCAACGAGAGAACGATTCCACCAAGAATTGTTGCAACGAAGGTAAAGATGCCACCTAGCACTGGTCCGCTCACTCCGTTTAGATCATTTGGTGCTGATGACAAAAGAGAAGTCAGGGCCCCTATGGAGTTCTCCTCCTGATCAAAGAACGCGATTTCTTGACGAAGCACAGAGCGGAAACTCTGTTCTCGTAGGCGATGTGTGAGCTTTTCCGTGGCATAGGAAAAGCTGAAACCTTGAGCGATGAAGATTGCGAATACAGCAATTCCGAACACCAAGTATATCAATGCCCAGAAATCCACTCTCTCGCGCAATAGACTGTTGGGGGTTAAAGACAAAGCATTGATCAATTGGGCATAGATAACAGATTGGCTACCAGCATGTCAGCTCGTTTTCGTCGCTTCCTTTCGTTTGGGCATTTTGACTTACGCAGGAACACTCACTCCCGCAAGGATTGCAAGAAATGCTCCGATGACGATAATGACAGTTTCAGGTCGACTGTGATTTCGAATCAGTCTCGCAGTAGTTGATAGCTTACTCCAAGAAGATAACTTCGTATCAGGTGACTCCAATGGAGCAGAGGCATCTGATATTCGCACGTCATTAATCGTTATCTCATCTGCCTTCTCATCTGACAGTTGACCTTGGAAGTCGATTGTTTCTTTGGACTCGGACTCGATGCCATCCGCATCATTGCCTTTTCCCCTTTCCCGGCCCTCCTTGGAAATCTGTTGCTTTTCGACTAATTCCGCATAGTGGCCATGTTTGGCAATCAGCTCATCGTGTGTTCCTTGTTCGACAACGACGCCATCTGCCATTACCACAATATTGTCGGCATCTCGGACAGTAGATAATCTGTGAGCTATGACGATGGTGGTCCGGCCTTCTGCGGCCGCATTAAGGGCTTTCTGGACCAATCGCTCCGCTCCTACATCAAGCGCCGACGTCGCTTCGTCTAGGAGTAGGATCTGCGGGTTCTTAATCAATGCACGTGCAATACAAATGCGTTGCCTTTGACCTCCGGACATCTGTGTGCCTTTCTCGCCGACTAAAGTTTGATAGCCTTGGGGTAAGCTCAAAATGAAATCATGAGCATTGGCTTTTATCGCCGCTGCTTCCACGAGAGCTTGCAGCTTAGCACCCTGTGCCAACGCCTCCTCCTCTTCAAGTCCAAAGATAATGTTTTCAAATATTGTCGTGTTGAATAGTGTTGGTTCTTGTCCGACTAAGGATATTTGGCTACGCAGCCAGTTGATATTGAGTGCTCGAATGTTGTGGCCGCCCAGACATATTTCACCCGCTGTCGGCAGATAGAATCTTTCGATGAGTCCAACAATGGTGCTCTTGCCACAGCCGGATGCACCAACGATCGCTGTCGTTTTGGATGCTGGAAATACCAGGTCAAGTTCCTTTAACACCGTAACCTCACGCCGGGATGGGTAAACCAGCCGCACGCCCCGGAACGTAATGTCGACATTGCCACTGTCGAGTTTTAATCCTTCTTCCGAGAACGGATCTATTGGCGACTTACGTGCGATCGCTTTGAGGATACCGGTGGCGCTGGCAATGCTGGAAACAAAGGTTTTCGCATTGGGTGCCACTCTCCCAACGGCCCAGGCGCCGATGACGATAGCCAAAGTCGAAGTTGTTACGGCCGCGATGCTGAGTTCTCCATTGACATAGAGCCGGGAACCTTCCCAGAATCCAAGGGCGTAGCTGAGATAGGGAACTGCGTTAATGCAACCAATCACGATGCCGGTAACGGTACCGGCTTTAAAACCTGGCCGCTCTGCACGTTTGAGAAACTTGTCATATCGTTGTATCATGCTCTCTTGTATACCGAACGCGGTAACATGTCTAATAGACCCAATTGCTTCTTCCGCAACAGTCGCACTACTACCATAGCAAGCCAAGTTCTCCGCGGTCCATTTGACAGGCAATGCAACGCCGACGACGCCAATAAGAGTTAGCACGACTACGGTCGCCGAAAGAATAAGTGCAAGCTTCCAGTACTCGACGAAGGTAATAACGAACGCGGAGACAAAAGTGGCCGCGGCTGTCAAGGCGAAAGAAAGGTTACCGGTTATTCCCTCTTGTATAAGGGTGATGTCAGATGTGATACGAGTCGTGAGTTCTCCAGTGCCCAGTGTATCGAAAAAGGCCATGTTCTGGCGAATGATTGTCTTCAGATACGTTCTTCGCAGGTTTTTCGTGATGCGCTCGCCCGTATAGTAAAATCCCACGGTTGAGATGTACACGAACACGAATATCGCGATCGCGAGATAGACGAAGTATAAGGAGAACTTCGAGACATCTGATTGGAGTTTTGCCGCGGTGACTGTGCCATTTTGGAAACCGTTGAAGGACCCTACAATTTGACCATACAGAACCTATTGACATAGTTAGAGAGTGCGACAGAGCAGAAGCGAACGCGACGCGACCTGTGATGTTTACGTACAGTGAGAAGTGGATTGAGACCTCCGGCGATGATGGAAGAAACACAGCAGACGGCAATGATCGCGAAATCAAGAGGAGTAGCGAAGCTGAAGACACTGCTTGGAGGTTTACCTGACGGTAAACCATCGAGCTGGTGATCTAGGATCTCCGCGTCGTCTTCCCGCGTCTTCTCCATTTCGTCCAGCTCGCCGACTCGACGATTTCTTGGACCCCTGGGACAG
The DNA here is from genome assembly GCA_025201785.1 of Xylaria longipes. Taxonomy (NCBI): domain Eukaryota; kingdom Fungi; phylum Ascomycota; class Sordariomycetes; order Xylariales; family Xylariaceae; genus Xylaria; species Xylaria longipes. The sequence continues at coordinate 13,384 of MU619879.1, forward strand.
CTTGAGCGGTGAAGGATTGAAGTTCAGTGTAGGTCTAACAGTGTTCATGGCACTAATCAACAATCGGTCCGGGGTCTGCTACGGGGTTGACGGACGCTAAGAGATCGGGCGTTCAGGGGGCTCGGAACTTCCGAAGACTCGTTTTTAGTGTACCTGCACAGCAGTAATGAGGCCGTTCGAGAACATGGGCCTAAACATTACGTGAGATGTTGCGAAAGTAACATGGTTTATGGTGAGTAAACCCCATCCTTGTCATGTACTCTCGGCACGCTAACTCTTCGGCCACCACGCAGAAGGGATCTAATCCTCAGTTATTTACACGGGAAACCAGCCGTATGGCGGTTCCCGAAAGCCTTTCCTAGCGCGGGTACCTGCCAAGGCGACTCCGGTAGGGGTACCGCAGTAAGCTATTGGTATCCCGATACAATCCTCCAGGCTCCTATCATCGGAAATGGTATTAATGTTTCTGCGTCGAGTGGGAAAAGCCTTTACTCACCGGGTCGATGGCGCAAGGCGGACTCATTTGGTAGGGTACGGGTAGCCTCAGCGTGATATCTGTTGGGCATTCTTCGGTTTATATCGATAACAACTCTCTCCCCTGGTATATCGAGTACAAAAAGATACAAGGCAGATATCGATCTCGTCGTCTGGTGCCTGCAGCCGAGAAGTTGCCTGTCATGCCTTTAGCTCTTCGACGACAAGTATTGCCACGACGTTATCATATAATTCCAACAATACAACGATGCTGCTACAGCGGTTTAGCGGCGGAAGCCTTTCGGCCAGCTCCTGTCTCATACGATGATATACCCACTATCTTAAAGAGGTCTCCTCCAGTTACTCCCTCCGCCACGGGACTCAACTCGTTCCCTTACGAGGAATTCTACCGCTCCATACTCGACAAGAAAAGATCCGATGGATCATACCGATACTTCCGCAGTATTACCCGGCTTCAGAACCAGTTTCCTTTTGCGGAATGCTCTAGAACGGGAAAATGCGTCAATGTCTGGTGTTCTAACGACTATGTATGTATCAGCTCGAGAACGTGATAAACCCCATCTCACAGTGATATAGCTTGCCATGGGAAGCAGCCCTGCCGTCATGACAGCGATGCAAAACGCACTACACAGGTACGGGGCGAACTCAGGCGGATCGCGGAACATTGCCGGACATAGCCCACTGATCGAGAAGTTGGAGAGAAGCATTGCTGAACTGCACAAGAAGCCTGCTGCTCTGTATTTCAGCTCCGGTTTTGCAGCAAATGAGGCGGCTCTCTGTACGCTGGGCTCACAGCTACCTGGCTGTGTCGTATTCTCAGATGAGCTGAACCATGCCTCGATGATTGAAGGCATCCGTCATTCTAGAGCCAAACGTCACATATGGAAACACAACGACATAGAGCACTTAGAATCCCTGCTCGCCTCTTACCCAAAGGAAGTACCAAAGATTATCGCATTTGAGTCGCTGTATTCAATGTGTGGTACGTATATGCCTGCTGTTTTCGACTATCATGGTCATGTTCGCTAACCTGTGAAACAGGCACTATCGCCCCTATTAAAGATATTTGTGATCTCGCCGAAAGGTACGGCGCCCTCACGTTCATGGATGAGTGCCATGCTATCGGCCTCTACGGGCCTCACGGCGCAGGAGTAGCAGAGCATTTGGACTTTGCCGCTCATCAATCAAACCAGTATGGATCTGGAACAAGGATTATTATGGATCGAGTAGACATCATCGCCGGGTCTACTAGCAAAGGCCTTGGCACAATGGGCGGCTACATAGTGGCTTCAAAACAACTGATAGATATGATACGTTCAGTTTCTAGAGGCTTTATTTTTACGACGACACAATCCCCTGCAATCATGGCCGGTGCACACGCAGCAATCCAGCACCAAATTCAGAATATTGGAGACCGAGTAGCGTTACAGCGGAATGTTGTCGCCGTCAAGAGGAAGATGGCACAATTCGATCTGCCAGTGCTGCCAAACCGGTCGCACCTCGTCCCAGTAATGGTTGGCGACGCCGAACTTGTCCGTTATGTTGCAGATATTCTTTTCGACGAATACAACATCTACGTGCAGCCCATCAACAGCCCTACCGTTGCTGTTAGCCAGGAGCGCTTCCGCATATCCCCGACTGGCTTCCACGATGCTGCTCAGCAAGACGTCCTTGTAGGCGCCCTGGTGGAGATCTGGGCCCGTCTAGGCTTGCGCAAAGCGTCGGACTGGCAACGCGAGGGTGCGTGGAATGCGGAAGATGCTGTGATCAACCAGCTTTGGACTGATGAGCAGCTTGGCTTAAGACCCGTCGGTAATGATTATCTGCAATCCCCATTGAGGGAAGGTTTACAGGACACATTATTATCAAGCAGTGGATAATGCCACGTAAGTTATGTTATGAATTTCTTTGGTTATAGACTAAGGTTTGGGAGGCGAAACATTAGTTAAAAGCGCTTTCGTGCACAACATAGCACCATATAGAGAAACTGATGTCGAATGATGTAAAGTACCTGGAGTCTCTCGGAATGTATTACTCATGAAGTCGTCGGAAACATTGAGCGCTTTTCATAACATGCACGTGTTAAAGTATCGAACAACCAAAAAAAAAGTTCGGCCATTTTCTCCAGCATTAAGTCGTCAGGAATTGGTTGACGCCAGCACACGTCGCATAGCGTGGAATCGAAGTCCTATTACCTTACGCGAGATGTGTCTGAACCTTAACGCAGCCGCCTCACGCGTTATATACTCTGCGAAGTTCCCCGATCTGAGCGAGTCGACTCACTTGCAAAGTGAACAGTATATTTTGTCTTCTCTTAAAATATGTCCACTATTGTTCATTATATTGTCCGGCCTACTCCTTACTGCAAACGAGTGGCAACTTTGGAAAACTCTTCTACGGGTCACATGGTACTGAAGAACCAATTAAATCTAAAAACACATCGTGATCATCACCTTTTCCCGGCAACTAAACTTAGGTCAGATTTTGGAACATGAAGAAATGATTTTTAAACATCAAACTAGCATTGTTCGGCAGCCCCCCTACACATGCATAAGTTTAGCTCCGATCCTAACCTAATTTATATAAGTTAATAGCTGTTAACAACTTTATAATACTTTATATAATGTTATAAATATTATTATCTTTTTTATTCGCTAAACTGTATTTAATTGAATGGATTGACCTGTTATACAACTAGGTTGATACAGTACCTAGTGTTTAATAGAGGTGGACCGAATAATTACCTACGGAGGTGATGATTCATGCACGTTGTGTCAAGCCCTCGATCACTAATTCACACGGAATTTCTGTCTTTCTAGTGCAGTGCTCTTATCATTTTAACAATTTCCAAGCAATAGTATGTCAATGTGATATAGGCTTTACTTTCGCATTTATTGTACTTATGAAATGGCTAGCTCATTTTCCTTTCGTTATCATGACACAATATGACACAATCTCCCATCTAACTTCGCGTTGAACGGGGGTTCATTCCAAATCTAAATTTTGTCGCGCCGTAATGAGCCAAGTTAACCCAACCCAGTCAAAGTTCCCGAACCAGACTCTTTTCAACTCAGCCAATCTAAGAATTCCGGAGTGAAATAGCTTAGAATAGCGTCAGCCCCGGATCGAACAATGATTTCGGTAGTCTCGAAGGCTCCAGCCTTCAAGTCGAAAACACCTGCGGCGGCAGCGGCATGCACCATAGCAAACTCGCCGGAAACCTGCATAGCTACCACTGGCACATCCGACAGCTGTTTGCCGTCGGAAATGATATCTGGGTATGCCGGCTTGACCATGATCATGTCGGCGCCCTCTCGTAGATCACGGATCATAGCCTTGCGAGCGAGCCCACGCGCGGGGGGCGGCAGCAGATAGCGCTTCCGATCACCGAACGCAGGGGTAGACGCAGCAGCTTCGCGGAATGGTCCGTAGAAACAGCTGGCATACTTGGCCGAGTAGGACATGACTGCGACTTTGCTCTCGAGCCTCGCGCTGAGCAGCTTCAGTTTTATGGCACGGATTCGACCATCGCTCATATCGGACGGAGCTACGCAGTGAACGCCGGCTTTGGCGAAAGACAAGGCAACGTCTGATACGCGTGCTACGGATGCCTCGTTATCGACTGTACCGTCCTCAAAAAGCACAGCACAGTGTCCGTGGTCAGTATATTCGCATAGACTGACATCGGCTATGATGTAGAGTTCGGTAAATGCTTCACGAAGACGCGGGATGGCTGGCATGATAGGTCCCTGGAGACTGTCGGCCATAGATCCAGCGGCATCCTTCACGTCGGCTCCGGGCGGCGAGCCGAAGAGGATGACGGAGTGAAGACCCTTCTTGACAAGCGGAGCCAGGAATGGTATTAATTTGTTGACTCCTCGCCTGTACTGGTTTGGAAGACTTGTGATGCGCTCCTCTAGGTCTGGGTTTGCAGACAGGAAAACGGGATAAATGAACATGCCCTGATTGAGTTCAGCACATGGACCGGTCAGGTGAATTTTAGGCTAGCGTTTTTACCTTATGTAATTGTCTCTCGGCTTGCCACATCGCCGACACAGCGTGATTGTAGCCGCTCTTGAGCTGACTGGCGATGGCAGCAGTGCCATCTCGTGGCCACTCATCGTTTGAGCCAGTCGAAGACTGGAAGATCGGTATCGGGGCAGCCATGATGTGGATGTTCAGTAGGCTATGTTACTTGATGCTAAGAAACGCGGACGCTACACATGGGCGAAAGAATCTTTTGTATTACGCTTAGGACTAAAGGATCTCGCCTATGGCTAGTCAAGTAACAAAAATATCACTTGGTTTGCTCCCATGGAACAGCGAGACCAGACAAACTGACTGACCCTTGACCCCGGCGACGGAGCGGTGAACGTTGAATACGGTGAACGTTGAATACGGTGAACGCCATGCTCAAAAATAATCAAGCGACATTTGCATGCATGGGTGTGGTCAAGCTCGGAAATAGTTAGTGTACTACTGTTCGGTCACCGATGTTTTCTCCATTATCCCAAGTACCGAGTCCGTTTGTATGTTGGGTTTGCCAAGCTATTACGGGCATTCGGACCGTCCGAGGGGGTTAGTATAGTGCCACAATTAGGCCACACTATCCACCACCGGCTCGCTACGGCCCAAATGAATTATTCCGACGCTTGTCGTCGGCCGTCTCTGTTACTCAAACACCGGAGGTTCGTTAATTCAGTTCTTGATCCTGACTAGTGGCTGAATTCCGTTAAATCTACTACACGGCTTACGAAAGCAGTACTGCTACTATCACGATACCGGCGACACGATGTTGTCCAGTCAAGAATCTGTAATTGACGTCATTGTTGTTGGTGCTGGATTATCTGGCCTACAAGCTGCTTGCTCTCTTACAGAAGCAGGGTTGAGTACCGTTGTGCTCGAAGCACGCTCTCGCGTTGGTGGTAAAACTTTGAGTATTCCCAACGAGAATGCCGCTGGAATTGCAGACTTGGGTGCCGAGTGGCTGAATGATACCACCCAGCCTCTAGTTTATCAACTTGCAAAGAAACTTGGGCTTGAATTCAATCAAGTTAAGGTGCAGGGCCAGTCTATTCTGCAAGGACTGGATAAGGGATTGATCCGACATGAGTATGGTGAACAGGCCCCTGTAAGTCAACCATTTGCCAAACAGGAAGCCTTCTGTTGACAGTATAGCTTCCTGGTGGGGAAGAAGAGGTAGTCGGGCGAATAAAGCATTTATTTGAGGACGAGTCCCGCAAGATTGACCTCGAAACGTTTAGTAGCTGCCCTCATGATGATGTTACTCTTGAAGAATTCGTTCGAAGCCGTGGAGGTGGCGAAGCCACGTTGGCTACTGTTGCTGTTTGGGCACGCGTCATGCTAGGTTGCGAACCGAATGACTTGAGCGCGGCCTATTTCCTTGCTTACTGCAAGAGTCAAGGCGGGCTCATGAAGATGAGGTCAGGGAATATGCAAGGCAAATACGTCACCATCAAAACTGGTAATTAGTTACTCCTAAACACACGAGGTTGACATTGGCTGATGATGTATTCAGGAGCTCAGTCTATATCTGAGGGTCTCACAGCATTGCTGCCACCTGGTACTGTTAAACTAGATACTGCAGTCAAGTCTATCGAGCAGTCCGACGGGGGTGTCGAGGTACACAGCGTTGCTGGCGAGGTGTTTCGTGCAAGAAAGGTGATTCTGGCGTTCTCCTCGCCGCTGTATAAGAAAATAGAGTTTTCTCCACCACTACCCGCCGAGAAGTCGCTCTTTGTTAGCTCAACGAAGTTAGGCTACTATGCTAAAGTACTGGCAACGTACAGCAAACCGTGGTGGAGGGAGACAGGCTTGAGCGGCGCATCTCAATCTTTCATCGGGCCAGGTGCAGCAACTCGCGATACAAGCGAAGACTCCCAGTCCATATATCGGCTTACGAGCTTCATCGCGGGAGGCCAAGGAGAAGCATGGTCGAAACTTACTCCCGCCGAGAGACGAGCGGCGGCATTAGGGCAGTTCGCTGAAATGTTCAGCAGCAAGGAGGCTCTCAATCCAGCCCAGTACATTGAGCATCAATGGTCACACGAAGAATGGAGTTTGGGGTGCCCGTGCCCATACACACCTCCAGGAGTGTTAACGAAGGTGGGCGGGTATCTTAGACAGCCGTTCAATCATATACATTGTGTCGGGACAGAAACCGCCGTGGAATGGATCGGCTACATGGAAGGAGCGTTGGCCGCGGGCAACAGAGGAGCAGGAGAGGTCATAAAGTTGTTAAGAAATAATCAGTTGAGGGCATTGACTACGATCGAGTGCATTTGAAATAATCATCAAGTTCCTGTATTTCATATATCGTACTATAAAGGGGGGCCAATCACGTATGGAGGGTCATGTACAGCTTGTAATGCTCGCTCCAGTTGGTAGGTTGTCTAAAGCAACAAGGATACATAATCTACCTCTAACTACAGCAAGTTGAGTTGTCACCTATTTCTTCTGGCCGGTATCAACACGGCTCAAGGCCAACGCGGAATAGGCCAAGAGTTGCCTTACCCTCCCTCCCCAACTCCTATTGAGCTGATCATTCATTGCAGAGAAAGATTTTTTGCTTGAAGTCCCAAAACAAGATTATATTGGTTCAGCAAGTACAAAACTTTTGTGCCTTTGACTACTGACCGGGGCATTACTCTATGAAGTGAGCAGTCAACCACCCATTGGGATACAATAAGAAATCCGTCGTGTATTCAAGCGAGTAACCCTATTTATCACGTACTCGGTACACTTAAGCATAGAACTCTCTATGCATGAATGTGTATTAGTATACGGAGCTCAAATTCCTTTTTGCGAGTATACGTTTACAAACCCCTTCCAATTAGTTAGAGTTGGGCTGTTCGTCAATCGCCACTCCAAGATTAAATAACTCGAACCACTTGCGAACTGAAACGCTCAATGTGGTATGTGGGTTCTCGAATGTTAGTGTAGGAAGGCTTGAAACGATCGGAGCTGCGACCATCCCGCCATGCCGGGTTACACGTAGACGCTCGGATCGGACTCTCCGAGCCGGTTAGCCGTCCCCGGGCCCAAGATCGAAGACTACGAATTTACTGACACTAGGATCTATTCGAACGATCGTTGAATTTTTGTGTCAGATTTTCTGACTTCCCCATATTTCTCCATCTGCGGTCAGAGTCTAGACAGCTGCGTAGTCATCCACCAACGACCCCTGGTAGGAATACCATCCTCTCACCGTTCACCAATTCCTAAGCACACTCGGTTGCATTAAAGGCGGCGTCTACTTACTCGATTACCCCTTCTTTCCCTAGAACAACGACACTTCACTCCATTCGTACCTCGCGATTACGCTTTTCAATTGTTGCCCAACATGGATGCACTATTACGTCAACCACGAATTATGTGCCCCTTTCTGCACAAGACGTCTCCTGCCACCCTTCGATCGCTTTCCATTAAAGCGCATGGAAGCAGTAGGGCTGGCCTATCCCGCTTCAACGCAGTTGCTAGTCGTTGCCCAGTAATGGGAACGGCGATAGCTGCTCACAACCCCGATGCCAGAGTCAGTGGTTCTCGAGCATGCCTCCACACCACTAAATCTACTCCCATTGAGAATACTCATCTACGGAAAGCGAAAGGTAAGATGCACCCCTCAACGATGTGCCTTGGCTTTTATGTCTGTATACTTACCCCAGCCCAGTACTCAATACTTCCCCCACGCCTCCAGCCACGAAAAGCGTGGGTAGCTTCGACTATGATGGCTTCTACCAGAACGTGTTGGACAAGAAGCACAAGGACAAGTCTTACCGGTATTTCAATAGCATCAACCGGCTAGCAAAGGAATTCCCTCGTGCTCACATGGGAGCCGCTCCCGAGGACAAGAAAGTGACTGTCTGGTGTTCAAACGACTACCTGGGCATGAGCAGAAACCCCCTAGTTCTAAGCAAAATGCACGAGACGCTTGACAACTATGGCGGTGGTGCCGGCGGTACCAGGAATATCTCTGGTCACAATCAGCATGCCGTGGGCCTGGAGAATACCATTGCTAAGCTGCACTCGAAGGACGCTGCGCTCGTCTTTTCCTCATGCTTTGTTGCCAACCACGCGACGTTAGTCACATTAGGTCAGATGCTGCCCGGCTGTGTGATTCTTTCGGACAGCAGTAACCACGCGTCTATGATCCAAGGTATCCGCCACTCGGGCGCCAAGAAACTGGTTTTTCGACATAACGACGTCGTTGACTTAGAGGCGAAGCTAGCTTCTCTACCCCTCGAGACCCCGAAGATTATTGCCTTTGAGAGCGTATATAGTATGTGCGGCTCTATCGGTCCGATTAGAGAGATATGCGACCTGGCAGATAAGTACGGTGCAATTACCTTCCTCGACGAAGTGCATGCCGTTGGCATGTACGGCCCGTCTGGCGCCGGTGTAGCTGAACATCTTGATTTCGAGGCTCACGCAGCCGGTCAACCAAAAGGGACAGTCCAAGACAGAGTCGACATTATTACGGGCACGCTCGGTAAGGCTTATGGATCGGTAGGTGGCTATATTGCGGGCTCCTCCAAAATGGTTGATACTATCCGCTCGGTAGCTCCGGGCTTCATCTTCACCACATCTCTACCTCCCGCGTCAATGGCAGGTGCGCAGACTTCGATTGAGTACCAGATGGCCTATGATGGCGACCGTCGACTTCAACAACTGCACACGCGTGCCACAAAAGAAGCTCTGATCTCGAAGGATATTCCGGTTATCCCTGGCCCCTCTCACATTATCCCTATCCTCGTAGGAGACGCCGCGATCGCCAAGCAGGCTTCTGACCTACTTCTTGAGGACTGGGGTATCTATATCCAAGCCATTAATTACCCTACCGTCCCTGTTGGTGAGGAGAGACTGCGTATAACGCCAACTCCCGGACACATGGATGAGTTCCGAGACCACCTCGTCACTGCTCTTGACTCGGTCTGGACTCAGCTCGGTATTAAACGAGCGAGCGAGTGTGCTGGCACTCTTGGTGTAGGTCAGGACTCCTTGCCAGGCAACGAGCCGCTATGGACCGATGCCCACCTCGGTCTCAAAACTGTTCCCGTTGAAGGTCAATCTGGTGTTGTAGTTACAGGGGCGACAGGGGCTACTGCTGTCTCCGCTAGTGCTTAGACGAGACATGAATTGATAAATGAAGGTACAGCCTTAGTGCTTGCCGAGATTTGGGAAATATTCCCAATACCCCAAAAGTCTGGATTCAGCGCTGCATTCGTGATTCTTCGTGATTCGACCACTAGGGCTTACCAAGTCTGACTAACAGCAACCAAACCACTGTTTAAGCAAGTCCTCCAATATTGGTTAAGTACAACCGGCGAATGAAGCAAGTGTCCTTAGTCTACCACTCCCGTCATGAATTTCGAAACGTGTTTGATATACAAGTGAACGACGCGAACATGATTATTGAACGTTAAGAGGGATTGAACATGACTGGCACTACGTGTGGTTTACTTATCTGATGTATGATAAATGGATAATCTTAGGTATATGACACCCCTTTGGTTGATTACCTAGTCATCGCTTGTCTTTTGCACAAACAATCAAGGTTGAGAACAACTGATGTTTCATAGTTAAGATACATCAAATTGGATACAGGTCTATGATACGGGGCCCTCATAAATTTGCACCACCTGAGCGCTTCACTCGGCGGCCGATGTGAGCAAAGTGCGTTGTTCATCTGATATATGTGGCAATGATACCATTGCACCTGGGCCAGTCGATAACGAGTTGAATGCCTTGGAGTACAAGTTCGCAATGGAGCGTATCATATCGTCTTGATACAACCTCTTGCTGTACCTAAAGTATAGCTCGAATGTCTTCTTTTCACCGTCTGCTCTTTGACCGGGTCGACATAACAGCCACAATTCTGTCTTGTCATGTTGTTGCTCCTCGTAGATGGAATTGACGACAAGTCTATCCTCCTCGCCCCCGTCCTTCCAGACTTCGATCGTAGAGTCCGTTGGTTCTATGTTGACAAAGTTGACGATGCTCGAGAATCGGTCATCGGATCCCCAGTCTGTGCAGTTTCGGATGAGATGCTTGAACCCGAGCGTCTCGTGAGGTATAGCTGAGATGAGGTTGGCCTGGACCTCCTTCATGAGCTCCAGGTTAGTCATGTTTGACGATGTCCGGACTCTTATAGGCATGAAGTTCACGCAAGGGCCGACGATAGTCTCGATGTCCGGAATATCTATTTGGCGCCCAGAAACAAAGTCGCCGAAGACGACATCAGCCGAGGATGACAGCGAGGCAATTACTAGAGCCCAGGATGTCTTGACAATGGTGGCTGTGCTAATGCCAATATGTCGTAGGTTCGGCTCAGCGACGATCATCTTGAACTGTCCATCTAAAATATTGTCAAATGGGGGCCCCGGCGTTTCCCGCTGCACTAGTTTCGGCATTCGGCTGCCCTTGAGATGATCTTGCCAATACAACTCGGCATCGCGAACGACACTTGGCATGTGTATTATTTTGGCATATTCGTAGAACGGGAGAGTTTGAGGTAATGGCCGCGACAGGTAAAGTAGCCGAAGGTGATGCAGAAAGGTATCGGCGCAGAATCCGTCATACTGCGCATGTGAGACCCTCATGACCAGTCTATGCCGAACCGGTGATATTAGAACGAGATCAAATCGTGATATCGGAGCACCTAATGGTGACGCCCTGTCCTTGAAGCAGATTTCAGTAGTCTTACTCTCAAGACCATCAGCTGTCGCCTGATGGATCTTGAATGGAATAATTTGATCGGGAGGGATTTCCATGTAGACCCTATCATCCTTGAGTTTAAAGACAGTTCTCAAAATAGAGTGTGCTCCAACAAGTTCTTTACAGCTCATCTCGAGCCTTTCCACGTCAAGGTTCCCCGAGAAATCGTAAATGAAATGGTCAATCCAGCCTCCATTCCGAGCGCCTACCAAAGCGGCCCATTCTTGAAAGTCGGTCGCCTTCAAAGATTTGGGTTCATTGGAGACGGACGGGCCGTGATTGATACCACTAATGCGTATTGTTCGCTTGTCCCAGTCGAGGGCATGAATCGTTGCAATCTTGGCCATATCTTTAAGAATGGGACACTGCAAGATCTTCTGAGTCGTTAACTCCAGGTTTTTCGATCGCGCTTCCGACACTAGCCTGATAGCTGCGAGAGAATCTCCGCCCACGGCAAAGAAGTGGTCTCTTCGTCCAATGCTACTGACGTCTCGGCCTACGATTTTGGCCCATAGATCTGCTAGGATCCGTTCTTTTTCGTCGGCAGGTTGTTCTGTAGGTTGTTGGGAGCCACTTATTGTCGAAGCAATCAAATTCTGATAACCCAATTTGCTCGCAACATTCCGCAGTTGCCTGCGGTCCGTCTTGTAGTCCTGTGGCAGCTTCTCCATAATCATGAATGCTCGGGGTATCATGTGTCGAGGAAGAAGCTGTTCGAGCTGTCTCAGGGCATCTAGAACCGTAGCACGGTCATCAAGATCTTGGTCAGAGTCGCCATTCGTTTCCATACCCCTCCCAAGAACGAAAAACGCCGTCAAAAGCGGTTTATCAGGAGCGTCTAATGGCTTCACCAACTCCACAATAGCTTGAGACTTTGGGGGTAGGAGAATACGGAGGTTATATTCAACGTCTTTTAACTCAACACGTTGCCCGTGAATCTAAACTCCAGAGTCAGGGCAGTGGTCAGCGGTTGGGAAATTGTGACGTACCTTAACCTGGGTATCTGCTCGCCCGTAGATTGACATGCTGCCATCTGTCTCATACCGACCCAAATCACCCATACGTAGGTATTTCGCGCCGTTGGCGCTTTCACGATTCATTGCCCACACAGGTGTGTCCATGAAAGTCTTGGCGGTTTTTTCCGGGTCATGGAGGTACCCAGCGGCAAGCTCATGACTTTCAAAGACAATCTCTCCTACTGCGCCAATAGGTACGAGTTTGTTCGTATCGTTTGGGTCGACAAGCCACGAGAGCCCCCCTATAGGAGATAAACCTTTGCCCTGATAGTCGGGGTTACCTGTCTCTCTAATCATGAAGCCACCTTCGCTCGCTGAAACAGGGAGGTCAGTCTATTGTCACCATTTCGGGCTTGGACAATACCTACCACCATAGAGATGTATGAAGTGAACATGGCCTTCCCAAAGGCGCTCTAGGTCGCGATCAACAGGCTCGCCTCCTACACATAAATGCTTTAGACTTGGAACATCAGCAGGTTGAAGGGTACGAATCATAGACGGCGTCATATAAGATCGAGTTGATCTCGATCGGTTAATGAATTCGGCAAGATTCGACGTCCGTTCTGTTTCAGATGGAACGCACAGAGTTGCACCGTGGAGCAAAGTGCGGAAGTTTTCACTGCAATCTTTAAGCAAATGAAGATACTGCCGAAGGGTGTCTGTTTACTTACCCAACGGGAGCAATGTACGCATAGGACCCGAATTGTAATATTCTTGCATCCCCATTATATTCAGAGTTCCAGATGTACGATTGGTGCTCCGATGTCAAGCGATTATGTGTGTGCATAACACCCTTCGGTTTTCCGCTGCTACCACTGGTAAATGCCACCAAGGCAAGATCATCAGGCTGCACACTACCCATGCGCCACGCATCGGCCCGAGGCACAGGGACGCCCTGAGCCTCAAGGATCTGGGGCAAGTTTTCTAAGTCCGAGATGACGTTGACGTTTAATTCTCCGAACCTCGATGCATGAATTGTGTCGCTGATGACTATGGTGGCTCTAGTTTCTTCTATGATCGCAAATAACCGCTCGTCCGGATGGACAGGGTCCATGGTCGTAACAGCGCCACCGGCTTTCCATATAGCAGTCATTGCGCATGTGCCCCATCTGCTTTTGTCCATGCAGACTGGTACGATCGTGTTCCGTTTGAGACCCAGTTTCAAGAGACGCACAGCCAGTATGGTACTCAAATCGTCCAATTCTCCGTAAGAGAAACATCCTTCAGAGGTGTATACCACTTCCTTATCCACATTGTCGCTAAAAGTCTTCTCGAAATGCTCATTCAACGTTTGATTTGCAGGGGGCGGTACCTTGGCGTTCCAAGTATGAATGAGCTGCTCATCGCGACCGCTCAGGACGTTGACACTCTTGAATGGACGATTGACGCTACTTGCAATGGCTGACAGACACCTTTCGAAGGTGGCAAGCACATTCTGTGCGCACCACTCATCCAGTAAATCCGTGCTGTAATGCAATGTCACCTGAACGTGGTCGTCAGGAATGTCGGAGGTAGTGGTTTTGACGTGAAGAACCACTCCAGAATCCAAAAGATGCCCGAGCGACTTCTCATGGAAGTCGGGTTGTGTGAGACATAAAGCTGTATTGAAGTGTTTGTAGCCGAGTTGAGTTTCAGCTTTGTGAAAGCAGTCTCCAATTACCTCACCATCTGGTTCAATCAAGGGAAAAGACGAGAGAATTTGAAAATTCTGGAGCACTGTAAGAGCCTCATTAAACTCGATTTGCAGAATATGAGCCTTTAGTGGTCTCTGGGCGTTGCTCGTGGTCGCTTGTGCTTCATTCAAGAAGCCACATAAGACACTATCGGTGCGAAGATAAGCCCTGAGCAGCAATGTAAAAGCGAATCTGTATAGATCGTCGCTGTCGAATGCTCCGAAAGCTGCTTTGTCTCGTAGAATCTTGGGCAAAGCTAATCTGGATGAATATGTCTCATTTACAGGTGCAGTACCACGATCATAGAGCAGACTCGGGAAATGGCAAGGTTCCAAGTCCGCAAGGACGCCTGCCAAGTCCTCTGACGAAGGCATTGTGATACTGGAAGAAATCGAGTATGGTGCGTAATGCTCGGTTTCTAGGCGTGATGAGTGAGCGAAGCGTCTCTAGCGAAGACGACGCTTCGCTTCGTAGATTGTGTGCCATCAAAAACATCCTGTAGATGCAAATATGATTAGTCAGCAGCGAAGAGTATATAATTGAAGCCACGGGGCCAATCGCCATCTGTCGAGTACTTCATCGTGGGACCACCATGGGAATTCTCGTGCAATCTCAGCCTGCGAGTGTCTGTCCAGACTCGGAGCCTCAGACCGATACTTTTGGCACTAAGAATTGCGGTCAGAATCATAGCCCAAACTCGGAATGTCCGAAAGCCCGAGCTGTTCCCGCCGATTCTTAAGGTGTACGGCAACACTGAATTATCTATCCGATTCCTTTAGAAGCGAGCGACAGAAGCACTGGAATGGCCCAATATGAACGTAGCTAGGAACACTAAGTAGAACAATGTGCGGTGAGTGATTCATGCGATGTAAGCTTTGCTAGGTCACAGTAGCATGACCTGCCTGGCCGACTAGAACGTGGGCGGTTATGGCCGGGCTCCTCCGGAAACACCGATTCGTCCGCTGTTCAAGGCCCGAAGCCCTGTAAGCTGCACCCAACATGGAGTGCCAAGCGCGTCCTATTCGCACACGGTTGACTGCCACCAAGGAAGAAAAAAACTAAAGAAAAAGTAAAAGGCACAGCGGAGAAAGTAGCACTGCTAGCTGTGCTAAAGTGTGCTACGTCCGACTACAGTGAGGTATTGCATTGAAAATGTCGGGGGTTTTAATCGCAAAAGATCAAGACAATCACGAACGTGAGTCGATGTTTTCGTCGCCCACACATTGTCCAGAGTGCTGCTAACTCTTGCAGTTCGGTTCCAATGCAAATGGCACGCTAGCCAAGCCAATGCCAAAACATCGGATACCACCTGTTGGCAAAACATTGATATCTTCTTCAGGCAAACCTCCAAGAACCCTCAGTTCTCATGGCCTGCGAACGCAAATGACACATACTTGTTCATCGAGGAAAACGATGACCGGCAGCAATTCATCCCACGCGGCTTTGAGTCCGCTACAATTTTCCGCTTCATAGTCGATTGCCTCTCGGCCGCCGACCGTGAAGATGAGAGCGTTGCCAGGCTGGTGGTGCCGCATTCCCAGGGACAGATTGCGCGGTCCGATATCCTCTCACTACGTTTACTAGGATGTGCCTCGGTGAGAAATGTTGTAGGCTTTGCAAAACCACTGCAATTCTTTGATGGGAAACAGGTCGTTACTGAAACTCTGCAACAAGTTCTGCACACATTTGGAGACTCGATTGGAGGCATGCTTATGAAACCAATTGACCCGACCAATAAGAATGAGACTCGTGATTCGCAAATGCGTCAACTGGATGTCGAGTTACGCAATCGGCTTTCATTCCCCTGGCTGTCAAAGCAAGCGCTAAAACGCAAGACCCTCGCTCTTGTCGAAGGCGGCCGTCGCAGGCCGGATCTTGGAGGAAATGGAGAAACTGTTTTCATGGCGGCCCAAGCCTTCGGAATCGACATGGTTGTACTTGACAACCCAGGGCATTGGTTAGACGGTCCGAGATGGGCGCACTGGCGCAAGGAGTTCCTTCCCATTGAGGCTGGTTTACAGTCAGACGCCGTTTTCACAGGTCGAGTTGTCGAAGCAATCCGCGCCTGGGGTGGTCATCTCGATGGCATCGTGACATTCTGTGACCATTACACAGAGCCAGTCGCAGAAGCCGCCCTGCAACTGTCATTGCCGACATTGGCTCCGGCAGCATACGCACTGGCCACAGACAAGTTCAGGTTACGCGTCTTCGAGGGACATGAAGCCTACCGCGCTACAAGCCTAGAGGAGGCTACCAGCATCGTGAAGGAAAACAAGCTCGGGTTCCCGCTGATCATGAAACCCGTCGTTGGATATCTTTCGGAAGGTGTCGTCAAAATCGATGATATTTCTCAACTTGAAGCTGCTGTACAAATCATAAGGGCAGACCGACACGGCGCAGACTTCGCCATTGAGAAATACTGCGATGGGCCAGAAGTGGACGCCAACTTCGTGCTGAGCGACGGAGAACTATTATTCTTTGAGGCTTCTGACGAGTTCCCCAAAACTGCAGATGTGAATGGACAAGGGAGTGTCAAGAATTTCATCGAGCTAGGCAACGTTCTTCCATCCGAGCTGCCAGAAGATGAGCTTGCTGTTCTCCGAAACTGGATGCATCGAAGCTTAGTTCGAATGGGACTCACCGATGGCATATTTCACCTTGAAGCGCGAGTTGCGAACTCGAAGATGGTATATGAGCTCAAAGATAACGTACTGGACTTGACCAAGCGCTCCACTCCCCCTCAAGAGGTGCCGTCTGCATGGTTGATCGAGGTCAACCCACGACCGCCGTCGATGATGGCTGCAGCTGGGCCAAAACATACGTACGGCGTTGATTATTGGGGTCTCGGACTACTCTTTGGTATCCAAGATAAGCAACGCGCCAGGCAGCTTTCGTTTCCATTCGCACAGGGAGCGCAATACTGGTGCGAAATGGTATTCATTCCT
The DNA here is from genome assembly GCA_025201785.1 of Xylaria longipes. Lineage (NCBI taxonomy): Eukaryota > Fungi > Ascomycota > Sordariomycetes > Xylariales > Xylariaceae > Xylaria > Xylaria longipes. The sequence goes on from MU619879.1 coordinate 30,247, forward strand.
GTTGAAAAGGGCGGTATTTTTGATTCCGGGGACATATGCGACGAGTTGTTCAGCAGGCGACCGGATCTTGCGGAGTGTGTGTCCTGGTGCGCTTGTTACTTCAAGAAGGGAGACGAAATACCGGACCCCAGTACAGGTGTTCACACGTGGGTAGGACATTTCAACGTGTTTTCACGGACCTCCCGCGCACATGTATTGGAAATCGCCGAATGTTTTAGAAACGAAGTTCGATACTCTATTATCCAAAAGTAATAGGGGCTCTGCTCTTGGTTTTCCGATATTTAGTGTTATTTTTAGGCTGAAGCCGCGCCGTTAGGTTGTAGCAGCTTAAAACGATAATAAAAGAAAAACACTCACTCTTGCTGCTATCAGCTAGCTAGTTAACCTACCTTCACCCGCGCACACTGGATGCTTTGTCACTCGGCAACATGAGGTCTGCATTCACGTAGAATACACGTAGAGGTAGATGTACTCCCGTCAATCATGAGCATTTCAACAAGTCCTTGAATTTCAAAGCCAAAGCTCTGATAGAGCGGCAGACCCTCCTTCGACGCCGTAGTCCAGCAAATAAGATCGTTTTGATCTGCGAATTTTGTCGCCCATTTCAGCATCAAGCTCGCAGCACCTCGGCGTCGATGAGACAGCATTGTGACCAAAGTATGCAGTTCTGGCCGATTAGCATCGCGAAAGTTACGTCTTCGTCGAGGCTGTTGTCTTACCCATTCTAGCATGGTCCCCGACAAGTGGGGTCTTGATTGCCAGGCACTTATTTACGAAATCGGTGATAAATTGGTTATCGCGACCTTCAGGGGCTCGTGGGGACGAGGGCACGTAGGTGTCAGGCACGCCTGGCAATTAATCGTCAGTCATTTCGACGTTTTTGAAAGGCAAGCGTTCATTACCAATCTGGCCGGGCAGTTCAATGTTCTCAGGTGTATTGATGAATTTCCACTTTGAGAAGCTGACGATCTCACCTGTCGCGGTGTCGACGACCTTTTTATAATGACATCCGAACTCGTTATATTCTTGTGGCCATCTAGCTACGGCGTCGACTAATAGGCTGCGAAGCGAGACGTCGGGAAACAGAGACTTGCTGAATATATCGTCGTAGAATACGCTAACATGCAATTGAGATATGGCCGCTCCGTCTTCGAAACCAACATCCTGAAGCTCAAGCGGCATTTCGAAATGAGAGCAAATAGAGCAATTTACGTAGGAAGAATTGAATCCGGCGAATAAGCGGCAATTTTGACCGAAGCAGAAGGAGGTGACAGTTGTGAAGCGTGTATTAGCAATTCTGTTAAGCCTCTTTGCTCATCTGCGACCAATGTTATGCCACCATCCATGATACTCATCGTGACGACAAGATGTTGTTGCCTGGTGTTGCGGGGGTAACGATGCAGTCAGGGGCTTGGCGGTGCCATTTTTGGCTAGCTATTCCATTCGTGAATTATGTCAGTACAGTATTACCAATGAACTATTTTCCGCTACCTGCTACCCTTCAGCTTCTTTCCGCCTCAGTCAATTGCCACGTTTCAAGAGAAGCCAGGCGCAAAAGTGACGCTGCAATAGCATGTACGGAGACCCCAATGCACATGCTCAAAATTGTCCATAGCGCCAATTGATCCGATGCAGCGAATAGTGTCTGGATGAGCTTCGGCTGCGCGATCGTGTTCCTGTCGTCAGATTCCACGTCAGCAAAGCAGAGGCCACGCGAATAATCCATACAGAAGTATAGACAATCATTATTAAATGTTTTACTTAAAGCTATCTTATAGATAACTAAAAATAATTTTAATAAGTTCAGTTAACCATGAGCTTCTTATCACGTCTATTAAAAAGGGCTACTAAAGATTAACTAGAAACAAAATCTACCAAATTTGTTTCAAGCTTTAACAACGGTAGGAAGCAATGGCTAAGCGGTGCAAGTAGTTAACAAATACTTTATTTCGTAGAATAGGGGGTTGTATTAACTTGTGGGATAAACATGCAGAATAGATACAAACCAACAGCGCAAAGAGAGAAAGGGGGAGGTGGGGAGAGAGGAATGGTCTCTATTCATCTAAATACATAAATAGACATCGATGCGTGCCTTCTATTCATACTAACAATGCCAAGTCCGCCAAGTATGTGCTCAGTCTGTGTCAGGACTCCCTCATGGACGCTAATATGGGCTAGGTGTAGACATATGTTGTTGCGCGAGGATCCAAGTCCTTCTGCGCTGCTACGGAGGCTACCCTACTAGCTATATACAAGAAAACATGTATGAGGCTTCCTTTGTTGTGTGGTTTGAGGATCACGAACCTAATCCTGGTGGTGTGGGTTCCGGGGAGAGCCTCATGACAGTCTGAATGTTGCTCCGACACATCTTCCGATTCCCAAGTTTTTGGGCTATTCCACCGACCTGCACCCTCTGGGATTGCCCTAAACTCATGATTAGGGTCATGCGTATTTTTGGCAGTCCAAAAGCACTTGAAGCAAAAGTCAAAATTGGGGCAGTCGTTGTAGTGCCATCGCACTTCGATAATTGGCTAGGAAATTCATGGTTAGCAAAGAAGCTCTCCTCGTAGTGTTGTTTCACTCACGTCGATGAAGCAGCCATCGAAAAATAACCAACGCCGGCACGGGCGTCTCTGCTGACTAAAACTCTGGTTTATTAGCGCCACACCAACTGCTTTGGCCGCTAGCCGCCCGTTGTTCCATTTCGACTCTAACGCTTTAGCCCTACCTAAGGAACCGTCTTAAGATAATATAGAACGGTGGGCCGAGGTTGACCTGCTAAGTAATACTACCCTACTCAACATATACTTTTCAGTTATATTTTGCCTCCTACCCCTTTAATATTAACCCCGCTATAACTTGAAGCGCCTAGATCAAAAACGTAAGCTCACCTGCCTTTACTATGTGGTTAGTATTTTATAGGAGGTAAATGATAGGTCGTGCGTAGATAAAGCAACTTGAATATGCGAACTGATGCAATAAGCCTTATATTTAGCTCGTATATGCTGTAGGCACTTGGCCTACCTTGCCAGTTAAGATTAGATATTTGTCTTTCACGTGTGTCTCTACGTCCCTTTCCTCATGTAATCAATTCCAAATCATAGTGCTCGTCACAGAAATGGTCGGATTTAGTCCTTATGGCACTCCGCTAACTCCTGCAACACCGCTACCGCCTTCGGCTTTGCTGCTAGTTGCCTCTCTTAGATGTTTACGATGTCGCACTTCCACGTTTAGTTAATTAGTGTTCAATTCGGTCCGGAGGAGAGGGGAGAAGAAAGGGCCTCGAAATTAATTACTCCTATTAAGTATGGGAAAAGTCCGAATAACAATCGGATCCGATGGGATCCCGTGCCGAGACGATCCACGTACGTCTAGTTCTGCTAGAGCTTGAAGTTAAGGTTGCTATCTAGCAAATTTTAACATTTATAAATAGTTCCTTGCTTTATTAATACAATGTATATTATCTAAGGAACTCCTAGCAGGTACGAAAGGAGCAATAACGCTACACCGCACGGCAACTACCATGTAGTCTACTCCATCCATTCTTTAACATCTTTAGCCCACTAATTCAACCTGCAGAAAACTACTTTATATCTTTGAAGCGGTAAAAGTTATTGTCAGGATTAGCCCTATGCTACTGCAGGCTATCAAAACTTATGTACGACTCGGACGTACTTCACACCTGTTTCTTACCTCTTCAAGCTTTAGTCTTGGATGTTACTTATTGGAAAGCGTAGCTTTCCTAGAATTCTGTGTAAATAGAATTTTAGGAAAGCGTAGCTTGAGAAGTTCATTACCGGACCCCCTCAAACTTTATATTTGTCTGCAACGCTCTAATTGGCCTAGAAAGTGTTTGCAGCTCTTTTATTAGTTAGTTTCTTTAGAGGAAATTAACTATAACTTTAAATATAAAGTTCGTAGCTTACGCATCAAGGCTTTATATAGTGTTCTAAAGCCGCTGAAGGTCTTCGGGATGCTTGGAGAAGCTGCTTAAAGGGGCCGCCGAGGGGGCCGCCAGAAGTGAAAAAGGTTTTCGTAGCTCTTAAATTAAAGTGCTTTGCACTTTAATTTACAACGTATTTAAAATAAAGAGCTTCGCCGGCAAAGCTTTCCATTTTAGTGACAACTTGCTTGGCGCTGCCGGGCATTTTTATTAAGACCATTACTGTTGTACATGACCTGGCCACCTCGCTACTCTCATGACAGTTATGTAGTTCGCAAGAAACTTCGAAGATAATTACCGCTTGAGGCCATTCATCGACCATTGCAGTCGCTAGATACATTTTAGAGTTAAAACAACAAACGATATAAGTGTAAGTCGAGCTGAATCGAAAGAGAAGCGGCCGTTCATGAAAAGGCCATTGGGCCTTGCACCCCTCATCAATCCGAGTGCGGAACAATAGACAATGAGATCTAGTACAAGAAGGATTGGGTATTGGGCAAATTCGAGCTTAGCGATCTTAGTAAACCATCGCTAGTGTTAGCCCCAGTGGTCGGGAGAGCTAACCTAGCGTTAATTATCCTGGGGATGTTCACGTCATAGATTTACATACACTACCTTCGGCTTTGCATGCTGAGCAAAAAGGCAAGAAACTGGAATGGCCTGGAAGCTGTCCAAGTATTCCTATAACAGCGTAATACCAAGGCAAATTGTCCCTTAAAACAGAAAGCTTTGCCGGCGAAGACTTACTAATTTCAAGTGTACTGTAAATTAAAGTGCTAGGGCACTTCACTTCAATCTAGCTGCCTTGGGTAGGATTCGGTTGGAAATAGCGGGTTTAGGGTCTTAAGGGCTCGCGACCTACTACTATTCGGAGTTACGAACTCCCTAGGTATAACTCAAAATCTAGAGTTGTAGTTGATTTATGGTTAGCAAATTGACTAATGGACGGTGCTAGCATTTTCTCTGCCAATCAGAATTAATGCCGAGAATAAAGTATAGGGGCTTACATCTGGGAGGACTGCATTAAGCGGAACTCTTATTTGATAAATGTAATTTTGCCCGTGCTAGATGTTACTGCAATAACTATTGTTACAAAGTGTTACATCACACTTATCTAGTGTAATGATGTCACTCCTGTTAGTTAGTAAGGGTGGTATGGGGACCTATCGGGGTTGCAAGGGGTGTACCCTTTTAACTTAGTGGGTGCCTCGAGAGCGAATCTCGGTATTCCGTTCGTCGCATCGCATCCCACATCCCACATCCCACTACGGCATTTCAAAGACGCGCGCCCCACCCCCGAACGCCCTAGCCCCGGAACCAGCGGATAGCGCTGTAATAGCGCGCCCGCAAGGCCAGAAACATAATAGAACAGCTTACTTACGTCTAATACCCTTCGGGAGGCTTAGTATCGTTGGATACCTTCGTGACGTTAAATCCCATCAGTTGATCAATCAACCAATTAACCAGCCAACTACTCTACTACCGCAAGCTTAGAATTCACAGGAAAAGTGGAAGATCCTATGTAGAAGAACGGATACGTCCGTGCGGCCAGCTCGGAGATAAGAAAATATATCTAAGCTACGCATCCTGGTTCGCAATGGACGACTTCGGGACGCTTTGTCAACGCCTGGGTTGGGACTCGGCCTCGGACTCGGACTCACTATACCTCCATGATTTCAAAGATTAGCGGTATACAAAAGACAGGGTTAAAGCAGGGGGTCAACCAGACTTTGTATACTGTACTCGCAAAATTGCCAGTTATCCACCAAATCCAAAGTATCTAGCCAGCATTCTGGGTAAGTTAGTGTAGAAATAACTGTCTGGGAGTCCATGTCAGTTTCCCTGGGGCCCTGCTACCAGTATTTGCTTGATTTGGTAGAATACGCAACAGGTAACTGAGCTAACCTTTGAAATCCTGGAGATGTAGGAGGGAATGACTCCAACTACCCTTGCTGAGTAGGATCTGTTGTTGGTCTGTATTGCTAGTTGATGATTGTATGGTACTGAACACAAACTCCTCTGAATATATAACTATCCACCTTGCCTGCGGATGCTTTGGACATGCCCCTATAACCTCAGTTCTACCTACCTTCCTACCTTCCCACAAACCCAGCACCTTGAAAATCCTCGAAGCAACAAGCAACATGCATAGCACCAAAGTCCTCCTCTCTATAGCTGCTCTTGCGGGCATGTCGCTATCTCAGAAATCGGACAGTCAATACTGCGACGCATACGTATCTTCCTTTTTCTCCTTGATTGCGGCAGAGGCTCCTACGACACCTGCTGCGATCCTCTCCTTTATCGCCTCAAATACTCAAATCCCTTCGCTTCCGACCAGCTTTCCACCTGGGGCCACCCTTGACCCCGGGAGCCACCAGTCACAGCTTTGCTCTCTCGCAACCGCGCTGCCATCCTCGCTTCTGCCCGAGTTTCAGACCCTCGCCTCTGAACTTCTTAGCTTTGGCCGGGTCCATAGCAGCGAGTTTATAGCCTACGTCACGGACTGCGCCCCGGAAGACCAGGTCGCGAGCGAGACCAGCTACCTTAACTACGTCTTCACAGCCACGGGTAACATCTGCCAGGAGACGGCCACGCCTGCCCCCGGCGGCGCATCCAATGGCACCTACCCGACGCCTACGCCGACGGCTACGAGCGCCCCTAACAGCTCTACCACCTTGATCCCCACGGCTGCTGCTGCCAGGCCTACCGGTGCCTTGTTGGGCGCGGCTGCCGCGGGCGGCGTTCTCGGTGTTGCGGCCCTGCTTTAAGCGGCGACGGTCATTTTTGGTGGAGGACTTGATCAGTTTTAACTTTCTTGCTTATCTCCTTATGTTGGAGAACTCTAATTCGAACGAGGTACTATAATGAGAGATGTTCGACAGTGTACGCCTTTGTTCGTTCTTGACAAGGCGTCACGGGATCACTATTTGTCAGCGCAGTCTTTTCCATTAAACGCAATACAAAAACTACAGCGGCTAGCTAGCTACCTGGAAGTAATCTAACAGTAGAAACTACTTACTATACATATCATCTTTCTTCCGCAACTCTTCTTTGGTCTCAGTCCATGCAATCTCAAATACCCAAGTTGGGTTAGGACATGGGCGGTTGCATTGATGTCATTAATTCGGGAGTTACGTCGAAGGTAGTAAAATTGCCATGCCCGCCGTGTAAGATTGTCGGCATTCGGATTTCGAACATTTGTTTTCGTACCCTACTCAAGCCCCCTCTAGCTGGGGGTAAAATGGCCATTCGTTGTGATATTCTAGTTCTTATAGTTTACAGCAATACACATAGTTCACATATAGTATACAGCGGCACACTCATAATCTATAGTTACACATGTAGCTCTCTGTAGACCTTTTCGCATCTAGTCCAATTGTCAATCCAGCCGCCAGCTGTGCAGATGATCCATATGCGCGGGTCAGCAAAGTGCAAGTTCGGCTCCCTTGTGCTGAGCCGCTTGATCACTCAGCTACTTCTACACGCTACAATATGTCCGCACTAATATAGCTTACAAACAGCACGGTCCAAATCTACATGCACTTGCTCAACGTACCTTGCTTATAATCAAGACGCCTTTTAGGTCATCATGGATCTGAACTTCCATCAGCGCCTCGAAGCCGCCATGGCGTCTGGCGATACTGCGTGGTTTGAGGAGATGGTATTTCCCAAAGTTCACGTGAATCCTGACGCTATCATCGACGAGGACACGATCAAAAAAATTTCGCGCGGCATCGCCTCTACGTTGGCCAAACGGAGATCACAGTCTGTTTTGCGACATTTCACCGCTCTTAACGATGTGCTAGGCAGGTATGAGGACACCATTCGTAAGAGGTGGGCAAAGAAGAACCAGGATCAGCGGGTACAGCTTCTTTTGCAAGTGTAGCCCGGTATGGCTAAAACGACCCGGCCTGACCTAAAAGCATTCCGGAAAGGGTCGCAGTCCCAACCTAGAGACGTTTATATGTGGCCCAGCATCAACCTGGAAGATCTCAGTACGGGAAACACTCTTCTACGCTTCTTGAATTCACGCGGCCGCCATTTTCCAGCAACCTTCGCAACAATGGATGGCCAGAGTACACGACTAGGTGGCCGTTCTGGCGCTCTTCCTATGGAAGAGGTCCCCGGACCCGAGATGGATTTAGATCGTGCTACACCAGAGGGATATGGCATCATCAAACCAATTCAGTACCAATCCGTGGACGACATGCTCCAAAACAACAGGTTTGGGGCAGCCACAGGTCTAAGAATTCTTGAGATTCAAGAACGTATTCTACAGTTTCTTAAGTGAGTCAACTATTCGAGGCCGATGTGTAGGGTTCCGGTCAAGTTCCAAAGGCAGTAGAATGAGGCTGCAAAAATGGATATTCATCGTTGTTCTAGGTCGATGTGCGCGATAATTCTCCACGACAAAAACCTGGACAATCCACTAGATCCTATCCTTCTGGAACTAGAAGCGCTGCCCGCTCCAACGGGCGACTGGCTTTCAGCAGCCCGTGCGGCGCAAACAGCATCCTATGAAGTCCCTCAAAATATTAATCTGAATTGTATCAAATCGATCAGTGCGTCTCGAGTCGATGAAGCTCAAGACCACTTGTGGTCGTTGAGAGAAGATCCAGCCTATTTCGCCGACTGTATTGGGAATTGGAGTGAGCATTCCTTCGAGATGGTCCCCGATGACAAAAGAAAACAGCATCCGGACGTCTCCGATGCCTTGAGGATGTCTCGGTTTTGGGACCGAGTCATAAACAACGCAGTCTACAACGCTTATGATGACATATTCCATTGGCGCATTTTTGACCAACAGCTCGATCAGATCATCAAGCTTCAAACGGCCTCCAACGCGCAGCCTCCAAGGAGCATTGAGAAGGCTGGAGAATGCTATGAAGCCATTAGGAAGCTTAAGTTAATGATTGAGACTAGATACATTATTACATCCCGTCACTGGTGCAAAGGCTCAACGTCTTATTTCCACCTTCGCCACCTGTCCGGGCCTTATTCCAAAGATTGCCCGACCCTCGAGGTCATCTAGGATTTTCGATATATCCCGGCGGGCCCTAGACATGAAAGATGATATGATCTGGATCTGGGCTATTTTCAGCGAAGAGGACACGTGTCACACGGACCCAAGCGACTGGAACCAGGCCTGACCTAGGTCAGGGCCTAGGCCAGCCCCCTAGGGCTGGCGAACTGCATATTTGTATGCATATTCGTGATCATGTAAATAGTCATATGATCGGGTGGAATAGCCTGTGGATTATCTGGGACTTCCCGTCTCGTCCCGCTGCCTCCTGTATGTTCTGATCTATCCGAGACAGCAATACGAGGGGGCGCGAGGGCAAGTGGAAGCGAGGAAGCCAGGCGGCTGACCCAGATGAAGCTATTCATATAGCCTAGGGGTTGCCCACCTGGCTGGACAGAAGGACTAGAGATCCAGAGCCCCCTTGAGCCCATAGATGATTATTAGTTGAATCAGAACACATCTCAAGCCCTTGATACAAGCCCTTGTGACAACACGCTTAACGTATATGGTTTAGAACTTCTAGCTCTCGAGGCTGATAGATTGATTCGCGACAAAGCGCAGAAAGAGCGAATCACCGCTACGGTCTCCCAGATCTTCTCAGACATCGGGCTTGTCGGGGCACTGCATAATCAACTGACTGCTCCATATCATTCTCATCAGTTGGCTCGTCGCAGCCTATTGTACCGTAAAAGAAGACGCATTGAGACCTTAGGTTCGGGTTAGGCGCCGTCCATATCTTCGAGCTGACCTGAAACCCAATTTACCCGAAGGATGCGGCTCGTGAAAACTGATGGTGTGCTCGACGATCTCCTGACTACCCCCTAGAGGAGTAAATTGCCACACCCACCCATACAGCTTCTCGGGCACGAATCCAATGACACTCATAGCGTGCAAGAAGTCAGTCCATGCGATCTCGCCGGGTTGCTCGGTCGCGTTCGGTTCGTAGAACAATGTTGAGAAGACCCTGTAGGCGCGCTTCCTTACGGAGAAGACTCGCGTTTGAGGCACATCGTTCTGCTGCGGGTCGGCACTGGTAAGAAGCTCAGGTGTAGCCGGGTTGTGGGTTCCCCTAGTTTTGACCTTGGCCTTAGGCACCGCAGGCTCGTAGGCGGGCTGCTCTTGGTCTCTTCCAAAGGCAATGGAAAGGTTCGATACCCCTTGAACCGTATCCTGGATGCGATCTCCCGGTCGCGGCTCTGGCTCAACCCAGTCCTGCGTGCGCAGAAATTGGCGCTTTTTTGGCAACATTCCCCGTAAGCCATCGCCAGCCCTTGCTGTCACCTCTGTATCAACTAGCTCGTCGAACTTGTTCCAAAAGGTATCGAGACAGCGTTCGGCCTCTTGCAGAGCTTTGGCATTTCCCTTGGTCCTCGGCTTATTCACTGGGTAGAAAAACCTTCGAGAGGTAGGGTTGCCGAGTTCACCAAGGCGGAACTGGCGGCCCGAGTTCGCCTCTGTTGCCATTGCGAGTTCCCAGACTAGGCGGGCGAGTTCACTAGCCCAATCGTCAAAAGTCCTCTTATCATTCCATGTATGATATTTCCCCTTATCGAATATCCGGGGGAAGTTAATGCGTAGCTAGAAAAGTCGATAGTCCATGAAAGGGTTGAGTGCCTTTATAGAAACTAATAAGGGCCTTGGATATTCATTACTGCAGCCATTTTATCTCTTCACCTTAGGACCTCTAAGATTTAGCATTTGGACAGCCAATAACATTCGTATCAGACCACCCAGCCCCTAAGCCCATCCATTTAATCATAAAGAGTTAGCAATTTCCTATTTTGGGTAAAAATGCACTTACGAAACAGTGTTCAGGAGTTTAGTTCTAAAGTGCATGCATGTAGGCTTCTATTTCTACGTAGTTGTATATTTCTACGTAATTCTATTTCTACATAGTTCTATTTTAATATCATCAGCGTGTATTTAAAGCTGTATTCTTTAGTTAGCCGTAAAGAAATTTTTCTTTCTTTTACGGTTAACTAATTCTTTTAAACCGTCGCCAAGCAAACCTCCAGACTAAACTGTTGTTACAATCACTAAACAACTACGGAGTAGTTAAAAGCTGAATAGCGATTACCTTGCCTGGCCAGCAAGCTAATCGTATTCATACTTTTAACTGTAGTTGCCAGGTCTGGTCAGCCAGGTAACTACTACAACCTACCACTATACCCAAAAAAAAAAAAAGACACTAGCGTATGCTTAACGCATGTCCAGCATATGCCTAGCGTGTGTTTAAAGGAAGGAGGTTAGAACGGGGTGTATAAGGGACGATACGGTTGTTCTACACAGTGCTAATAGTACTGTTATCTAAGACATTGCTCCCGTATACAGCTCTTAAGACATGTGACGCGGAGGATGCGGTCTCGGCGTGGATGGTCTGGCCAGCGAGGACCAGGATCATCGGTTAGATGGCGTCGTCGGTGGGGCCGGTAACCGCCGCCTCGGTGTAGGACGGCGGGCGCTCGGCGGTCTCGATTTAGGTTGACATAGTGAGAGTGTTAGACGAGTCGTCTGAGGAGGGGAGGGATCGAAGGAGAGGGGCAACGGCGGATTTGGTGGTTAGGAATGGCCGAAGCTATTCGCACATAATTATAGGCTGAAGACCACCCGCCTGGCTGGACTGGAGAAGTAGTTCTTCAGAGTCCCCCCCGACTCTATAGAAGATCATTTGCAAATATTCAATACAACTCCAAGCCCTTGTTACAATTATTCATACCCAATACTTATCAGGTAATCGGGTGCCAGTACCTAATTATAGTCTTTCTTGCATCCGTCACACCTGCTACGCCTTGAATGAACAGCAGATAGTTAGACTACACTTTGTCCCTTTGATGCTCATTTCGGCGCAGTGGCTTGAAAGTAGAATACTAGGTTTCCTCACATACCTACATACACCATATTAAAATATATAGAGAACTCGGATAAGCAGCTTATTAATATATTCACTTACTTGAAAAGTCCCGCTGTTCCACTTTTCAAGGTATTACACCGAAATAGGCATTAATAAAGGGATATATAGAGAACTTCAACAATCTTTCTATAGGTACATTACACTCTTGTTCACCTTGACAAGTCACCTGAAACCCGTAACAACAATTAAACATTATAAAATAATAGGAGTCTACCTCCACGATAGGTTAAGATTAGAAATGTCCTGATTTTGAAAGCCCTCGGAAAATGTCACACGGATCTATTGCCAAGACTCTGTCCCAGGCAGGGATCAGAATACAGGATACTATTAGGGGCTCCTAGGTCACAAGGAGACCTTGCATATGTACGAAAGACCAACAATAAGGACCCAACTGCATAGAGACCCAACTACCCATATTTTAATGGGAAGACCCTCTGAAATTTCATGTATAAATAGAGGACAGGTCTCCCGACTGAATAGGAGGGACAACTATGGACCTTGAGACCCAAAGAGAATTATTAGTTGAATTTGAATCCTATCCCAAGCCCTTGAAATCAAGCCCTTGTCACAGAAAACGTGCTATGTAGCTCTAGTGGACCGACTCTTTGTTGTCAGCTTATGCATCCGGACATAATTTCCGCTAAGCCAATTCGGACGCATGTCTCGACTATAAACATATATTAGTTAGATCTATCGACTGAATTAACACCCGGCCTTGTCAACCTAACCACCTTTACAAGGGACTGACTTTAAAGGCTTTAGTCATGAATCCAACATCTAGTCTACCCTCATCCCCATGGGCAGAGCGATTTCCAATACCTGACCTCACCATTATAGAGGGAGAGACCAAACATTCATTACTAGCCCCTCAAAATCCAAGTATAAAAGATCCAAAGTATTACTACCAGGACCCAGATCCTAAACGACATCATGGCCCCGACAACAATAAAGATATAGACAAGTTTCTATGGAGCGAAGCACTTCAAAAACAGCACCTTCTTGGTGTTCGGACATACCAACTTGCTGTTTTAAATCGTCGCCTTATGTTTTCGACAGGCACTAGTCTCCAGTCTATGCCCCGGCGAATATCGCGATTAAGCCGGCTTTTCTCGTCCTTCCACATCTCTAGACCACCCGGGTCGCACACTCCAGCTAGACTGCGCAAGTCATCTAAATCGCGCAAATCATTTAGATCGCTCATCGATCCTCAGAGACAAGACTCCCAAATTTACGAACGTGAAAGAATCAAAGTTGACGAAAAAAGCTGGCTTCCCTTTCTGCGGAAGGATAGATGGTTCGATTGGATCAACTTCTCGCTCAGCGATAATAAACAACCGAGGCCGAGAAGAACCTGGAGCGTAGATGACGAGGAAGTATGGGAAGCTTTAAGCGTTAGTCTCGAGTTGGCAAACCGTATCCTGCAGGCCCTTCTTAATGACAGACATGATGGTGGTATGTAAGACTTTCCCTAGTTGAATTACGATTCCGAGTTAACATTGTAACTGTTATAGTAAGCACTATATTATCCAGAGCTGCCCTACATTATAACACCGTACGCTTATTATAGTATCCAGCTTCGAACAATGATCTATGGTCGCTGGGACTTCTGGTCGAATCTTACGGATATATTTGGTGATGAGCCTTCCGAAGGAGCGACGGTCCTTTTGAGCTACTCTAAAGAACAAGAGATTTGTAAGAAACGAGGGACTGGTATTTGCGAATTTGAGCAATGTAAGGAAATTAAACTTAAAGCAGAAAAAAATACTGTACTAGGAACGTACTAATACTGATTATAATAGCTGTCAAAAAAACCGTAGAAGAAGCACGAGATAGACTCATTAAGCTTTTTTCAAATCTGGTCTGGAGTTTTGCGGACCATCAGGAAGCCGCCTACGGTGTAACTAATGAGCAGCCTTCAGATGGCAGTGAAAACAATCCGTATAGCTCACTTATTACCCTCCATGTTGGATTGTTAGAAGCTATACTTGATCCGGATTTGACTGAAGGAGAGCTGTGCATCCTGCAAGTACAAGCAACGATTACAGTAAGTTAGTTTATATTAAATAAATATTAACGAAGCTTACAGTTAACCTTTAGCTTTCCAGATAATACATGAACTTATGCACGCAATATTAAACTCCCGCTTTCATGACGATAACTATGTTGGAAACCGTGTAACTGAAGGAGATGATTTTTATGAGCTCGAAGATGGTGAACCTGTACGGTCCTATAACCCCACTGGACTTTTATTATAAATTGCGTTCTCGAACATTACTAATACTCTTAAAGTATATAGATGCCGAGGGCTTTCGTGAGGCCGGATTTTGTATGGAGCAAAGCATTTTTGGTGGCGCGTCTTTCACTTTACGTAAGTACTGTTATACGAGTATTAATGGCCTACTTTACAAAAAGGTTTCTAACTCAAAGCTAATAGCTAGCCCTGATCAAAGGTATTGCCCACCACTGGTCCTATGTTTCAGGAGGTGGCCGTATGCAGATTTTGAGTCGGACCCGGCAAACAAGAACAGTGCTTTCTTACAAGACGGTGCAGAATACACAATATACCATACGCCATCGACCTGGCCCTCTAAGTTGCTATCAGAAACATTCTGGAACAGTGCAGCTTTCCCAAGGAAAAGCGATAACTTTTTCCACAACCCCCGCCTATTCTTTGTAAAGGGGAAAATATATGATCGTACTATAGTAGGCAACCCAAGGCTACGTGCTTTCAATGTCCTAAATCAACCAAATAAACCGTTCAAATATGCCGAGTCCAAAGAACTATTAGACGATTGGGCTTCTCAGGAAAAGCTATGGGACGATATTCGAGGCCCGTGGTAGTAAGTCATCGTTTCCTTGTTTAAACAATTCTTATACTTTGAAATACCTTTTCCTACGTTGTGCTAACATTGTATAATCTAGTAGGCAAGTTTCAGCAAATGTAGGTTAGCTATACTTTATACAGTTATGTTATAGGCCCTGATATACGCGTTTATAAAACACGAAAACAGACTTAACCTCGGTTGTAAGCTGTGCTAATCTGAGCTATTCTAGTGGAACTCTAGTCCAGTATGTAAATCGGGGTTCGCGCTTGATTTCTGTTTGAGCTAACGTAGCCCGATAATGTAAGTGGCGTGATAGGTATACGCGTTGCCGGAGTCTATTGTTTGCGGACGCTTTTGCCGGCAAAGACCATGTGGAATGTGCTTTAATTGCGAACGATTTATTAAACCAAATTCCCTGGCGTGATGGCCATACCAAATATATGGATCATCTACCAATAAATGGTTTGTACTATTCTTTAACCTAGTATCGGAGAACATTTTGCTCCTCTCATTGTATTGTTTACTAGAGCCTGATTGCTAACGATAGGTTTTTTTTTAAAAATTAAGATAAACATACTTCTAACTGGGTCTGGCACGCTATTGGTATGAATTACAGATTTCAACCTTAATCGGAATTAGATGTTTTATAAATGTTCTAAACCCTGCTTAACTATATTGCTAGGACTCCTTATGCTTGCATCAATCCCTCTTCGACGCTGGTCAATTATCAAAGAAGTAAACACACCGGATTGGACTATGGAATTTACACCCAGTAAAAACGCTGCGATTGCCGGTCATTATAAAACGATATTTTCCAATTACGGAAGTTCCTCCGAGCCGATGAGGGCCAATATCAGCGAGCTCTATGACCAAACAAAGCCAGGGGGAGGGAAAGTTGACAATTTTACACAAATTGACTATTTGGAGTTGATTACAAGTATGCTTGGATTGATTGCTCAACGCGGTGGATCCATACACGTTAAATTTCTAGACGCTATTGTTGTTGCTAGAGAAGCGCTGCTTAAGGATCGACGACAGCTAGAAAGAAGCTATCCGGGTGCCCATACTACCAAATGGGCCTCTGAGTGGGTTTTTACGTTCCCGGAATACGACCCAAAAACCTGTGAATGGAAAGACGGGAAATGGGCAAAGGAAGAGGTGGATCCAGTAACCCCGCCCATGCAATACATTCCAGTACCTTTCATATTTTAACAGTTAATACTGTTATCCCTTGCTATAGCGGAGCTTAGGTCCTGTTGAAATAAGGGATCATGGTACACTCCACTCACCTGTATATATATATGTACACCAGCGCCCCCCGGAGCCATAGGCTCCCTTTTTCTTCCTCTTTTAATCATCCTGAATACAACTGCTTGTCTGATCGCTTGTGTGTGTCTCCACTCCTTCTGACAGGCCCAAGTAATATAAATATTTTAGTAGTGAAGTAGTGCGGGTGACTGCGGCGCCGCCAGGAATTGACCCTTTGCCGAAGCTTGTCAGCCCCGTCCACGGCTAGACATAGCGTGTAGGTGACCAAAGAGAATCTCACATCCGTCCTGGCTGTATGCGGTACATGGCCCAGTTCAGAACGGCGTGGCATACGCCTGAGAGGAGAAAGATCCACAGCCCACGTAATGCCGGGACGCGGTACACCAACGGCGGGTCCACGACGAGAACGGCGATATAAGTACTCGTTGCTAGAAGACAGAAGCGGCGGCCACTCGGAGGTGGTCCTAGCGGAGGATGGTTACGCACGCGACGGCGAGGGCACCGTGCTACATGCTTAGTGTGCGAACCTGTCATAGACCTAGTGGGCTGAAACAGGCGCCTTTAGAAGGAGGTCGTGCTGCGTTAGCACTGGCACTATACCCTGCTTTTCTGGAGCAAAATCTCGGGCCCGGATGTTGAGTCGCAGCAGGGCGAGGGGGAAGAGCACGGCGATGACGTGATTAACGGCCCAGAGACACAGGCCTTGGAAAGCTTGGTGGAGGCGAATGAGAGACGCCCGGCGGCGGACATGGTGGCCCCGTTAGGGATTTGAGCATTGTAGGCAAAAGGAGGAGTGCGGCTATGTGAACGGTAAGACCAACGATGAAAGGAATTGTAATGCTGGGATAGAAGGATAGAACAACAGGGTCGGCTTGGAAAGAGAATGTAGTGGAGAGGGTGTGGAAACTGCCTAGGGCCTATCTTATTTCACCTTCCCTCTACGCTACGACGTTTATTGATCTCAACTATGAACGCCTTGCCCCCTCCTACTCCATCATCGAGGGCTCCGAACGACAATGAACGGAGATTTAAAGCCAATACAAGATCATTCGAAAGCTCGGTGATGGCTCCTACTCAACTATATGGCTAGCTCGTGACCTAGAGTAAGTTTTTCAAATTCCTCTACTACGCGTGGCGAAGTTTCATGCTTACTAATTTCCCCTCAAGGAACAAGAGATATGTAGCCTTAAAAATTATGATTTCGAAGATTTCGGAACCGACAAGCGAGCTACGAATCTTGCGCCACATCGGCCAGGTTGCGCAGTGCAGGCAGCCCAACATATAACCCAACTGCTGGCTCAGTTTGAACATTATGGCCCGAATGGGACTCACAAGTGTCTGGTATTCGAGCCTATGAGTCCGACTGTGAATACGATGGTTGAAGAGCTGCCCCAATTCAAACCTCGCGTATGGGGAATGAACATCCGGTATCCTATCCAGATGGCAAAAAAATCCTAAAGCAGTCTTCAAAGTCCCTCGCATTTCTTCACGAGCATGGAATTGCCCATGGAGACTTTTAACCAGGAATAGTAACTAATGAATATCTTTTGTTTGGGCTAATAGTAATTGCTTACACTCTATACTACAGTGCTCTTTGCTCTTGATGATATCAACTCAGGGCTCGAGGACGTGCTACAGCAAGACGTCTTCGCTGTATTTTACTTCCGAAAGGAAGCTTTTTAATTTCCAGCTAGGAGGCTTTGCCGAAGAGACAGAGCCATTAATGGGCGAGCAACCGTCTATGGAAGACATGTTCGATCAAGCTAATCCAGATCTCGGTCAGGAGAAAGCATATAAGGTGAAGTCACTTATTCGCCGAATTTTGCAGTATGACCCTGCAAAAAGGCCATCGCCAGCGGAAATTATGCGCGATCCATGGTTTTATAACTAAAATGAGAACGACTTGCCCAAATAAAGATTTCTGTGATCTGCCTATTTTCCTGTGGTTACTACGGTCTACCATCAAACCGTGAATGAGAATATTGACATCGTCCAGCCTGCTTATTCTATATTGCTCCAACTCTCTTTCATATTTGTTTCACATTCGGTCCAACTTGCGACAACAACTTATGTCAATGATTCTGTTTTGATTCTAATTATGCTCCAAGGCTCATGGGAAGAATTCTAGGTCATAGGTAGTAACGGGACTCCAATTTCACATTCTAAAACGTCCAGTCTTGGGACTTCTGCACCAACCACCCAACGTTTGTTGCGGAGGTGTGGAGCCTAGGTATATGTACCGTCGATACTCCCGGAGTATTAACGGCGTCGTTTTTACTCCGTGACAACATTTGTATCCAGGACTAATAACGCATGTAAAAGCCGAAATCAAATATCTGACCTCACGTCAGACATATTTATCTCCGATGTATAAACGCTAGTATAACCTCAAAAAGGAGGGAGGGAAATTACTTAACCTCACATTCGACTTTTGCGTAGAGTTTTGTGTAAGGGCCTGACTAGCTTCTTAAAAAGGAAGGTATGCGCTAAGAACGGCCTCCAGAATATTGAAATCAGGGAGGCTGGTAAATCCAGTGGCTAAGTACTTCGCCCCACACATATCTTCTATATAAGTAAAAATACCACTATATTATACTATACTTAAACTTAGTTTTTTAAATAATATAATATATAGTTTATTAACCTAATATTTATAACTTAATAAGTTATAAGCTTAAAAGCTTATAATTATTATTTTTAAAAACTTATTTATATAAATTTAATTTATTTACTTTATTTTTAATAGCTATTATTATTTTTATTAAGCTAAAACTATTAAAAATAATATTAAATAATAAAAATAATAAAAATATTATAACTAAAATATTTAACTAATACTACTTTATTATAACTACTTTAATATATTATTTATTATTATTTTAATATTATATTTAAAATAATATTTAAAAAAAACTATATTTTTTTTTTAATTTATATAAATATATTAAAAATATATTATTATTATTATTATTTTTTATTAATAAAAACATTATTAAAAACAACTTTAAAAATATATATATTTATATTTATATATAAATAATTTAAAAACTTAAATAATATTATTATTTTTTTTAATAATTAATAAATTAATTAAAAAAAATAAAAAAATATAACTTATATAATAAAAATTAAACTTAAATTATATTTAAAGTTTTAGCTAAACTTATTTATAAAAACTTAAAAATTAACTATTAAATAAACTTTTAAAACTTAATTATTTTAATATAAAAGGCTAGAAGGTAGCCCTCCGAAGGAGGGGTACACCTGGCCACAGCCACTACGTGGCTAGTATAGCTTAATTTATAAATTAAATAGCTTCTAGGATTAAAGCTAAAGCTAGCGCTTGCGGCGCTGCTAGCTTTAATTCTTTTTTTTTAATTTATATTATATTATTTAAACTTAATATTACCTTACTACTTTTAGTAATTTTTATTAAATAGTACAATAAGTTTTATAATTATAAACTTTATACTTTTAATTTTTTTTTACTGCTAGTAAATTATACACGCGGAGTAGTTCTTTAACCTTTAACTATATTATTTTTATTATTTTATTTAAATTAGTTTTTTAATATTTAAATAATAACTTATTTATAAAAAACGCTTGGAGTAGTTTTTTAACCTTTATACGCCTAAAAAAAATAAAAGTTTATAACAGCCTAGCTTAGGAGTAGTTTTTAACCTTTTTAGCGAACGCCCGAGTAAAAGCTAATCCGATCGACTTAATATTTTAGTTTTTTTTAACGTTTAACCTAAAATTAATATAAAAATTTTCGCTATACGAAGCTTAGATCTGTAATAAAATAAATAATATATTCTTGTTATTTATATTTAAATAGCTATATTATTTTTATATTATTATATTTGGTTATAATTAATATTTATAGTTATTTTAGCTAGCTGTTTATTTAAACTTTAGTTAATATAACATTTAAATAATAAAGCTTATATTAGGATTTTATTAAATATAAGTAAAGCTAGTTTTATTTTTTAATTATATTATTGTTTTTTAATATATATAAATCTTTAATATTTATTTTTTATTTATTATAACTATTTTATAGTTAAATATATAAATTAAATTTAAATTTATTTTATAAATATTATATGTATATATTAATTATAAAACAGCTAATAATAAATAACGAAATAAAACTTAATAAAATTTGTTAAAAATTATATATATTTATTAATTATTAGCTATAATATATTTATATTTAAATATATTTTTATTTTTATATATTTTTATTTTATTTATATAATTAATTTATTAATTATATTTATTTTATTTTATTTATTTTAGTTTATATTATTAAACGTTATATTTAATAATAATTTTAAATATAAACTTAAAAATTTAATAGTTAAATATTAAAAACTTTTTTTTATTAAAAATTTAATATTTAAATTAATAAAAGCTAAAAAAATTTTAAATTTTATTAAATAGTAAAAAAATATTTTTTTATTTTTAGCTGTTTTTTTATTACTTTTAAATATAAGCTTTTTTTTTTAATAATAAATAAAATTTTTATTTAGCTTATTTATAATATAGTATAAAACATACGGCTTATAAATAGCCTTTTAGCTATAGTTATGTAAAAAATAAAAGTTTTATATTATAAATAAAAATATAATTAAAAAATTAAAATTTAAAAAAAAACTAAATAAACTTTTTTTTTTTTATAAAATATTTAAAAAATTTAATAATAATATTATAAATTAAAAATATATTAACTACGAATTTAAATAATAAAACGTTTTAAATAAAAAATTAATAGTTAATTTAAATATAATATTTTAAAATATAGCTAAAAAGTTTAATAATTTAAAAAAAAACTTTTATATTAATTTAAATAAATAAATTAAATATTTAAAAAATAAAATTAAAAGTATTATTTAAAATAATATTTAAACTTATAACCTGCTGTAAAAGCTGTTAAAATAATAAATATTATAAAAAAATATATTATAATTAATATAATTTAACTATAATAAATAAAACTTTAAACTAATAACGTTAATATTTTTAGCTTTAAAAAATTTAATAAATAAGTTTAATAAAATTTAATTATTAAAAAAACCTGTATAACTACTATTAAGTAGTGTATAGCTAATACTATAGCAGGGAGCTTATAATAATACTTAATAGCTACGTTCCGCTAGCGATTTTTATCGAACGGCAGACTAAACATCCTAAGTAGTATTATAACGCTTAGGTTACGCCGAAGCTTTGCTTAAAAACCTTATAATACTGTTTATAGCAGCTATAACTTTTAGTTAAACATCGGCGTTTATACTTACTTTTAGCTAGCTATTTATACTTTTACCGGGTTTTAAACAATTATTTATACTAATAAACTTTAATTAAAACTAGTTTATATAAACAACTATTATAAAGCTTTTAATAATAATAAAAACTAATTTTATAGCGCCTGCGTAATATATATTATAAATATAATTTTATTTAAATATAAATATTAGTTGTTTTTTTAAATTATTGCCCTTATAGCTATTAATAAAAAGTAATAAACTATATTATAACGGACGTACTAAATTTTTAACGTTATATTAATAGTTACGGCTTTAATAAAATACTACTATAAAAAATAACTACTAAACTTATATAGTATTAAGTAAACCTAACTTTAACAGAAACTTTAATAATAATAATAATAGCTTGTAAGGTAATTTTTATAATTTAAAAAGATTTTATAACCTGTTAAACCTGCTAAAACTATTAAATAATAAAAGTTTTAGTAAAAAATAAAGATTTTAATAATTATTTATACTAGCGCTATTTAGTTAGTTATAAGCTAATAATTAATTTTAATTAAGCTAATATTAATATAGTTTTAGCTGTTTAAAAAAATTTAATATAAGCTAATTTAATTTAAACTATAAAAACTAAAATAATATAAAAATAGTTATAAATAAAAATAAAATTATTTTTATAAATATATATAATTTTTTTAAATATATTAATTTATTTTTAAAAAATAAAAATACAGTTAAAAAAAATACGCGTTAAATTTTAAAAATATTTTAAATATTATTAGCAGGAACTATTATTATATAGTAAAACTTTAAATTAATATTAAATAATCAGTAAACTTTTTATTTTTATAGCTTAAAAAGAATTATATAAAAAATAACTATTTGTTTTATAATATAAGCTTTATTAGTTATAAAATATTTTATTAAAAGTATTTTATAGCTAAAAAATATAGTTAAAAAAAATATTATAATAATTTATTTTATTTAAAAAAAATTATAATATATTAAAATAATAAAAATATTAAATAAAAATAATATTAATTAATATAATATAATAATTATTATTTAAATAAATTTTAATTTATATATTAAATAATATTTAATAATATTAGGTTAAAACTAAACTTTAGGTTAATATATAATTTAAATAGCAAAAGTTAAGCTGTTATTTTTATTTATAATAAAATAGTTTTAATAAAAGTTCGAAAAAAACTAGGATTATTATAGCTTTTAAAATAAATATAAACAATTTAATTTTTTTAAATAAAATAAAAAAAAGCCTAGTTAAAAAAAAAAAAGCTTTAAAAAAAAAAAAAACTATAAAAAGTAGAATAATAAATATAAAAAAAAAAAAAAAAAAAAGGATTATATTAATATAGCTTATAAAAGTTTTAACGCGAGATATAATTTTTTATTTTTATTTTTATTTTTAATTTTTTTATTTAGATTTTTAAATAATATTTTTAATAATAATATTTTTATTATTATTAATTATAATAATATATATAAATATTATTATATAATATTTGATTTTTTATATACGAAAAAAAAACATATATAATAATATAATAAACAACTTTTTAAATAAATTACTAATAAACCTCTGGTTATTATTTATATTTATAAACGCTATAAAATATTTTTTTTTTTTTAAAATAAATTATTCCGCTATTTTAAAAAATATTAAAAAATAAATAAGTTATACTTAAAAGCAACTAAAGCACTTAATATAGCTTTCGCGTAATTTAAACCCGTTAGCCCTAAAGTTAAGCTAAATAAGCTTAATAAAAAGTAGATTTTTTTTCGAAAAAAAAAAGCGCTTTTTAAATAGTATAACTTAAAAAATATAGCCTAAGGTCTGTTTAGCAACAGTTATAAGTATTTAAAAATAACTATTTATAGTAGGCCTAAGGGTAATAATATTATAATATATTTAAATATTAAAACAAATTATAGCTTAATTACACGAAAGTTTTTTAATATATTAAAATATATTATTATAAAATATAATAAACAACTTAAAAATATTAAGAAAAATTACGTTTAAAGTATAAAATAAGCTATTTTTATATTTTATATACTAAAATATAACAACTATAGCTTTTTAAAACTAATAAAGTTTATTAAATCTACGTAAATAATTAAAAAAAATATTAAGCTATACTTATTATTAAATAGTAGTTTTTTTAACCTTTAAAAAGCTGTTATTAATTATAAAGAAAGTAAGGTAATATTTGCGGATATTAAAAAGTTCGAAATTTTTTTTTAAATATACTCTTGCGTTTACCCGTGCGTACGTAAGGTTATGTTAGCCCGCGAAGTGTTAATTGCCCTAAGCGGCAGCGTTTAAGCCCCGGCTATTTATAAACCGCTACTTAACAATAAAGATTTTTTTTTCGAGCTTTTATATAAAAATAATATAACAGCGTTAATATGTTTTATAATATTATAATATATTATTTTAATTAATTTTTTATTTAATATTAAAGTTATATTAAAAAAAATAAAAATAAAAACTATTTAAAAATAAAATAATATAAAATATAAAATTTAAAATATATAAAAAAAATATTTAAAATTTATAATAATAGCTATAGCTTTAGCAGCTATAAATATAGTTAGTACTAACGCTACTAGCACGCTAAATACTAGTATAAGTTTTATAGGGTTGCTCGGCGCTGTAGTAAATACCCCAAGGTTAAAGGTATAAGCTATAAATAGTAATATTTACTTGTTTAATAATTTTAAAATTCTTTATATAATTATTATAAATTAATTTATTATAATAACTTTTATTATAAAAATAATTATAATAAACATATATATT
Organism: Xylaria longipes; assembly: GCA_025201785.1. Taxonomy (NCBI): domain Eukaryota; kingdom Fungi; phylum Ascomycota; class Sordariomycetes; order Xylariales; family Xylariaceae; genus Xylaria; species Xylaria longipes. The sequence goes on from MU619879.1 coordinate 54,318, forward strand.
TAAAATATTACTATTAATAAATATAATTATATAAATATAAATAATATTATTAACGTTATAAATATTTTTAAATAATATAACGTGCTAATAAATAGTAAATTAAATAACTTTATAATAAACATAGTAAAAACTACCGTTAATTAAAACACGAAAAATATATTTATTATATTAAAAGCGTAAAATAAAAATAAGCTAAGGTTTAAAATTTAAAAAATTTTAAATATACTAAGTATTAAAAAACTATTTAAAAAAAACAAAACTATAGCACCCGGTAAATAATTAATATATATTAACGGTAAAGTTATTATTAAAAAAATCTTATAGTTTTTAAATAATATGTTTAAAATTTAAATAAATTAAAATATTATTAATATATTAAAAAAGAATTAAATAAAAATATTATTAATAAATAATTAATAAAAAACTAAGCTAAATAGCTAACCGTATTTGCTAAATATCCGCGATTAAAAAATATTAAATAAAGTTTTCGATAAATTATATAAATAAAAATATATAAAATAAGTTAATTAACTATTACTATTTATATATTTAACGTTTATAATTTAGCTGTAGCGTAAAAGTAAATTTTATTTTAAACTAGTAGTTAATTTATAGTTTTTTAATAAAATTATTATATTTAATAATTATTTATTATTTTTTTAAGCTAAAGTTATTTTATTTATTTAAAAAAAAAAATATATTATTATAGTTAATGCTATTAAGTTTTATTATTAGTTTAAAGTATATTTTAACTATAAAAATTATTTTATAATAATAAGCCCGCGTAGTATAAAGTAGTTAATAATAGTATTAATAAGTTTTTATAATTTAATAATATATATTTAACGTTTTATAAATAGGTTATTTTATATATATAAGTATTTTTATTATTATTTTATTAATAATATAGTTATATTTTTAGATATAAAAGTAGATTATTTTTTTTATTTATATATAATTTTTAAGTTATTTTAAAATAAATATATTTTTTTATTAATAAAAAAGTTTTTTATTATATACTTTTTTATTAAACTATTAAATTTTTAAATAAATATTTTTAAAATATTTACTATTAAAAAGCACTTTATAGTTTTTTATAATTTAAAGTTTTTTAACTAGCTTAAGGCGTTAAAATAATATTTAAAAAATAACGGATTTTTAAAAACCTTGTTTTTATATTATATTAAATACTCGGAGCTTTTATAAAAATATAAAAACAACTTTTTAAATAAAAAATATAAAATAAAATAAATAATAAATAATAACCTAGGCAAGCGTATAATATATTATTATTTTATTATTTTTAAGCTTATAAAAACCGAGAAAATGTTTTTTAAAGCTGTATAAGCTTTAATTTATATATATATTATATTATATTATTATAATCCTATAAAAATATTTTTTATATAAGTTAATAGTTTTTTAAAAAAAGGTTTTGGTATTATATTATTTTATTTTAAAAATAAATATAAATAAAAACCTAGCGCTATAATTTTAAATATATAAATATTATTTATTATATTTTTAAGTTATTATATTTTTTAGCCGGAGTTATAGTATAGTTTTTTTAAGTTAAAAATAGCTTATATAGTTTAAATATATAAAAAATTAAAAACTATTATAAAAGTTTTTTAAAATTTTATAGTAGTATTAATTAATTATTTATTTATAAAAAATATATTAAATTAAATTAATTTAAATATTAGGTTAATAAATTATATTAATAAATAATTAATAAATATTTTAATTTATTTATTATAGTATAAGTTATAAGTATATTATTTACCGGGCTGTTTTAACTTTATATTAAATATTTTTAGCTGTTTAAAAAATATTATAAACTTTATTAATAAAAATAGTAAAATTAAGCAATTAAAAAAAAAACTAGTTTTAAATTATTTATAAATTATTATTTTTAAAGTAATTATAAATAATAATATAAAGGTTAAAATTATTATTAATTATAATAAAAATTTTAAATACTATAAAATTATAAATATAATATAAAATAATAATAAAAACGTTAATAATTTTTTTCGGCCCGGTTATTTGTTTATAATTATAAATAAATTATTATATAATATTAATAAATAGGGGTAATATAGGTTATATGTTTTTAAAAGATAGGTTGGTAAGTTTATAAGCATAGCTTACAATAATAAATACTATTTTAGTAAAGAACGTATAATGTAGGACCTAGAAGCATATATTATAAAATCTAAAATAAAAAAAGTAGAAAAGTATATAGCTTTTTGCAACGGATGTAAAATATATATTATAAGCAAAAAAAAACTATATAGTAATTATTAGCCGATTTAACCAGAAAATATTTAATTTATAAAAACTATTATTATAAACTTTATTATAAAATTATTTAAAATATTTATAAACGTTATTTTATAGTAGTTAAACAGATATTTTTAATATAATGTTTTATTAATTATAATATATATTATTTTAAAATATATTTTATTAATCCCGGGCTATAAAACTTATATAGTTAAAAACTAGGTAGAAGTTTTAAGTAAACTATTATTGCTAACTAATTAAAGAATATTTAGCGGTATTATTTTTAATTATAATTAAAAGTTTACGTCCGAGTTTTAAACAGGTTTATAAAAATGTTTTAAAACTAAGCTATTAATAATAGCTGTTTATTATTTTTAAAAAAACGGGCTGTCCGAATATAAAAACTAAACTATAAAAATTATAATTTAATATTATATTTTTATATATCCCGATTATAACTAAGTAAATATATTTTTAATATTATAGTAAAACTTAAATAATATATATTTAGCTTTAATTAAGTTATTTATTTACGAATAGCTTTTTAGCTTTTAATTGTTTGGTTTTAATAATATATTAATATATATAAATAAAATAAACGTAGTAATAGCTAATATTTATTTTTTTTAAAACTATATATATAAAAATACCAAGCTAGCTATAAATTTTATAGCTGCTTAAACTAAATAATATTATAATAATAAATATAAGCTTATAAAGTTTAATATTAAAAATAAAATTTATTTAAAGTTATATAATAAATATTATTTACTAAAAAACTTATTTAAAAAATAGTTATAGCAGCAAGCTAAACTTTAAAAAATTAAATAAAAGGTTAAGCGATTAGTTTATAAATTAAACTTATTTAAAATATTTAATATTTATTTAATAATATTAATAGTTTATTTATTGTTTAGTTAGTAAAATAAGAACTTTTTTTATTAATAAGTATTAATTTTTAGTTTAATTTAAAATAATTAAAACTTTAATAAAAAAAAAAATTTTTTTAAAATAAAAATTATTTTTAAATATTATATAAATTAATTTAAAATAAGGTTTAATTATTTAGTTAAATAAAAAAGTTATAAATATAAAAATAACTAATAAAAATTAAAATAATAACTATATAACTTTAAAAACTTAGTAAAAAAATATTAGTTTAAAAAAAAAGGTTAAGTTTAATTGTTTAAAAAAAAAAAAAAAAAAGTAAAAGTTTTAGCGCCGGTTAAATATTTTAAGGGTTGTTTTTATAAAAACGTTAAGTTTAAATAACTAATTTATTATTTATATATATATTAGTTTATATTATTAAGGTTAATAATGTTTTTTTATATTTTAGTATTTAATATAAAAAGCTAGGGGGTAGTTTTTTAAAAGAGGGGTATACCCGGCTATAACTACTGCGTAGCTAGTATAGCTTAGTTTATAAATTAAATAGCCTTTAGGATTAAAGCTAAGGCTAGCGCTTACGGCGCTGCTAGCTTTAATTCTTTTCTTTTAATTTATATTATACTATTTAAACTTAATATTACCTTACTACCCTTAGTAATTTTTACTATATTTATTTTATTAATTTACTACTATTTTTTTAATAAAAAAAACTTTTTATATTTTATATAAAAACTTAAAAATAAACAAATATTATAATTTTTTTATAAAAAGTTTATAAATATTAACTATTAATTAATTTTTTTTATTTTTTTTATTTTTTTTAAGCTTTATATTATTATTTTTATTATAAAAAATATTTTTTATTTTTATATTTAAAAATATAAATAAAATAACTTTATTTAAATTAAAAATTATTATTAAACTTTTTATATTAAAAATATTTAATTTAACTATTATTTTAAGCTTTTTAACTTTAATATTTAAAATAATAAAATTATTTTTAAATTTTAAATCTTTTAATAATAATTTTACTTTAAACTTTATTTTATTAATTATTATTTTATAAAAATCTATTTTTAATTAAAATAACTATTAAAATAAATAATAAATTTAAAACTAACTTTAATTTATAAAATATTATAATATTTAAATTTTTATTAAAATATTTTTATTTTAAAAATAAAATAAAAAACTATATTTTTATTATAAAATATATTAATTTTTTACTTAAAAAATTTAAAAAAATAAAACTAGTTAAAATCCTTAATATATTTATAAAAACTAATTTAATATAATTTATAAATAAATTATATATATAAACAAGTTATATATTTTTTTTATTAATATATATATTTTATTTTTATTATATAATAATTTTATAATAATATAATATTTGTTTAAA
>MU619880.1:0-58735 GCA_025201785.1 Xylaria longipes
AAAATTAATAATAATTAATTTATTAATAATAATATTAAAATAATTAATATAAAATTTTATATTAAAAATATAATATTTAAATATTTATTATTTTAATTTTTTAATAAATATTTTAATATTATTAAAATTTTTAATATTTTATTTATTTATTTTAAAAAAAATTATTTTAATATTAATATTATAAATAAAACTAAAATTAAATAATAAAAACTAGTTTTTATTAAATATAAAATAATTAAATTTTTTATTTTTAAATTTAAATTTATTTATTTAGCTAATAAAAAAAGCGTTAATAAATTTAAAAAAAAAAAAAAGTTTTATAATAAACGTATTAATAAAATAAAAATTAATATTTTTTTAAAATATTTTTAAAAAAATTTAATATTTAATATTTATATTAAATATTATTTTTAAATTATTTATTATTTTTATTTTATTAATTAAAAGCGTAATGTTATATATAAAAAAAAAAATTTAAAAAAAACCGCTTTTATAAATAATAACTAAAAAAACTTTTATATATTATATAATAATATTATTTTAAACTATATAATTAATAATTTAAAAACTATTATTATAGTTAAAAAACTAACTTTTAATAAAATAAAAAAATTAATTATTAAAAATAAATATTTTAATTATAAATAATTAAAATATATTATTAAAAACTATTTTTTAATATATATATTTTTTATAAATTATAAAGCTTAAGTTGTTATTATTATAGCTAGATTTTTATTATATTTATTTTTTTAATTAAAAAAGATAATATTAATAAAAATAAAAAAAATTAACTTTAAAAAAATTAAACTTTTATTTAAAAAAAATATTTTAAAAAAAATATAATAAAATAAATTTAATAAATAAATAAAAAAAAAAAAAATTTTTTTTTATATATATTATATATAATAATAAACTTTTTTTAATTATAAATAAATTTTTTAAAAATATAAAAATTAATATATATATAACTATAAATATTTATTTTATTAAAAAAATTATAAAATTATTTAATATTTATATTATTATTAAATTTAAACTTTAATTAATAATTAAATATAATAAATAAAATAATTAAAATATATAAAAAACTTTATTTATAATAATATAAATTTAAAAATAAACTTTTAAAAATATTTTTATATTTATTTTAAATATATAATATAAAATAATTTTTAAAAAACTATAATTTATAAAATATAATATATTATTTAATAATAAAAAATATTATATAGTTTTTTTATTAATATTATTTTTAAATTATAATATTAAATATATATTAATAATAAATAATATTAATAACTAGTTATAATATTTTAATTATTAGTTTAATATAAAATAAAAAAACTATAACTTAAAGCAGAAAAAAAAAAAAAAAAATTTAATATAAAAAAGCTTAAAAAAATTAATAAACTATATTAAGTTTTATTTTAAAACGTAATAATTTTATTATTATTAATATTAAAAAAATATAAAAAAACTTATATAAAGTTTTTTTATTTCCGCTTTTAAAGCTTATTTAAAAAAAAAAAAAAAAAACCGAAAAAAATTAAAAAACTTAAAAAAAAAAAACTTTTTAACTAAATAAAAATTAAATAATATAAAACTATATTATTTATAAAAAAATAAAATTAAATAGTTTAAAAAAAAATTTTTATAAAAAATTATAAACTTTAATATTTTTATATTTTAAACTTTTATTAAAAAAAAAAAATTTTTATATTAAATATAAATTATTAATATTTATAAAATTAATAAGTTTATTAATAATAAAAAAACTAAAATAAAAAAACTAAAATATAAAAAATTTAAAATTTAAAAATTAAAATAAAAAATTAAAATAAAAAACTTTAAAACTTATATTATTAAAATATTATAATTTAATTTATATATTTAATAAAATAAATTTAAATATATTATTTTTATATTATTTTAAAATAAATTATAAAATAAAGTTTATTAATAATAAATTAATTAATAATTTAAACTATAGTTTTTTATATAAAATATTATTAAATAAATTAAAAATAATTAAAAATTATTTAATTAATAATTTATAAAAAAAATTTATTAAACTAAACAATATATTTTATACGTTTTTTATTTTATTTATATATAAATAAAATAAAAGTTTTTACTTTTATATAAACTATTAAAAGTTAAATAAACTTATTAAAAAAAAAATATTTTTTACTTTTTATTAAAAAAACCTTATTTTATATAGCTTAAGCTAAAATTTTTACTAAAATAAATATATAATAAACTTTTTATTATATAAAAATATATTTAAAAAATAAAAACTTAATAATTTTTTATATTTAATATAATATTTATTATTATAAAATATTATTATTTAAACTTATAAATAAACTTTTTATATTTTAATATTATATTAATAATATTTTATTTAATTATTTTAATAATTTTTATAACGTTTATATAAATAATATTTTTATTTATTTAAATAATTTAAAAAATTATTATAAATATATAAAACTAGTTTTATAACGTTTAAAAAATATAAGCTTATAAGTAAATATTAAAAAGTTTAAATTTTATATTATTAAAACCAAGCTTTTAAGCTATATTATAAATATTAAAAATATATAAATAAACTTAGCTAAAATAAAAATAGTACGCGATTAAAAACTACTTATTATTATAAAAAATATATAATTTTTTTTAAAATTTTAAAATTTTTATTAAAAGTTTATATATAATTATAACTAAATAATAATATTATTAAATTAATTAATAAAAAAAATTTATTTTTTAAATAAAATAATATATATAATAAATTATTTAATAAGTTAAAAAAAAATTTTTATTTTTATTTTTTATTATAATATTATAAATATAATTTTTTTATTAAAATAAAAACTAATATTTTTAATAATATAATTATTAAATTTATAATATAAAAATATAAAAATAAATAATATTTTATTATATATTTTTTTAAAACGTTTTATAATATTAAATTAAACTATAATATATATAATAAAAAAATATTAATAGTAGCTTTAATACTAAAAAAATAAAAGCTTAAACTAATTAATAAATAAAATAAACTTTTTTTAATAATTATTAACTATTAAGCTTTAAAATACTTTAGTATTAAATAATACTTAAACTTTTAATAAGTTAAATAAGCTAATTTTTTTTTAAAATATAATTTTTTTATTATTTACTGTTTAAAAAAAAAAAACATATTAGCTAATATATTATTATAAAAATAAAAAGATTTAATAATATAAAAAAAAAAAAAAAAGCGTAACGTTACTTTATTTTTTTTTAACTTATTAATAATATAGCTAAAGCTTTTAAATAAGCTTAAACCTTTATAATAATTATTTTTATTTCTGTATTTAAACTATAAGTAAAACTTAAAAAGTTAAATAAATATTAATTAATAAAAAAAATTTTAAAAAAAAACTATAAAAACGTTAATATAAAAATTTACCGAAAAAAAGCTTAAAACTAGCGTAAAAACAACTTATAGTCCTTTAAAAACGGATTAATAGTTATAATTTATAGCTATTATAGCTGGAGCTGTCCATATAACCATAGTATCTTTAGGTAATATTACAACATGGTCGTCGTTGTATATAGCCCACTTTGGATAACTAAGCTTCTACTTTAGTTATTCTATATCTTTTTTAAGGTCTTGGCGTAGTAGAGTAGTGGGCTAGTGCACTAAGCGTGATAATAACTAAGGTACTTAGCCCTGTAGGTTCGAGCCCCGCAGGTGGTAAAAGTGTACTGCTATTTTTCCGGGTGCTATATATGTTGACTACGCTCCCGTTGTCTACAGCTAAGCCTTTGCGACTAGCGAGCTCGACGGCCAGCCGCGAATACTTGCTTAGTAAAGGGTAGGGGGGGTCGGGTCTAGGGACAAACCCTTAGTTGTAGCGGGGGGTAGTTACGATCTGTAGCTATTATGGCTGGAGCTGTCCATGCGACCACAGTGTTTCTAGGTAATACTACAATATAATCGTTGTTGTATATAGCCCACTTTGGATAACTAAGCTTCCACCTTAGTTATTCTATATCCCTTTTAGGGTTTTAACGTAGTGGAGTAGTGGGCCAGTATACTAAGCGTGATATTAACCATATATAAAAAAAGGCTTGTTATGCCCGACTTTTTATATTTATAAACATATATTATATAAGAAATATATAACCGTATAATTATAACATACCTTAATAAACATAAGATTAAAAAACTAATAATAAAACGTTATTAATAGCTTAAATATATAAATAATTATAAAACTTATATATTTAACTATATAAAATATAAACTAGTAAAAATATTTAAAAATAAAACTTTAAAAAAACTAACCTTTTTATTTATTTTTAATTATATATAACGTTATTTAATAATAAACTTTAAATAAATATTTAAAAATAAATATAGTTATAATAATATTTTAATTATAATAAATTAATTAAAAAAAAAAACTTAGATTATTTTTTATATAGTATAAACTACAGCTAAAAATACAGCTAAAATATACTATAAAGGATTATTTAAAATATTTAATATACTTATAACTTTAACCTTTAACTATAAATTATAATTTATTTTTAGTTTTATAAATAAATTATATAAATTAATAAAAGTATATTATACCCTTGTTTTTATAAAACATTATAAAATAATAAAACAAGCTAAAATTATAAATAAATATTTAAATTAAAAGTTATAACTTTATATAAACTATTATTAAAATAATTAATTAAAACATATATTTATTATAAATTATATATAAACTTTATTACTTTATAAGTTTATAAAACTATTTTTTTATAAAATAAAAATAAGTTTTTTTATACTTTTTTATTTTAATTAAAAAAACCGAACTATATATAATAAGTTAAAAAATTTACTTATATAAAAAAAAGCCTTATATAAAAAAACTTAAAACAAAGTATAAAAAATAATATATTTTATAAAATTAATAAAAAAATAACTATTATATATTTAAAAATATATAATATATTAAATAAATAAAAACTATTATAACTTAAACTTTAATATTAATAATTATATATTAATATTAAAAAAATAATAATTATAAAAAATAAATTAACCTTTTAATAAGCTTAATTATTTTATAACTTAATAAAAGTATAAAATCTTTAAATATAATAAAAATATATTTATTTTAAAAATTCCGCTTTTATAAAAAACCTTAAACTATTACTATATAAATAAATTATATAAATATTTTAATAATTTACTACTAGGCTAAAAAGCCGAAAACCTTAATAATAAAATAATAAAACCGGAAAAAAAAATTTTTTATTATTAAACAAATTTATATATTAAAAATTTATTACTATAAATTATAATATTAAGTTAATTAAAAAAATTAAAAAATAAATAATAAATAATACTTTGCGGAAAATTTTAAAAATAGCGTAAAAGTTTTAAAAAAGTTTTATAATATAAATCTTAATTTTATTAAACTACTAGTAAAGCTTAACGTATAGCTAAATATAGCGTAAAAAAATAACTTTAATAAACCGTACTTAAATAATAATAAAATATAAACATAAAAAAAAAAACTTATAAGGCGTAAATATATATAAAACAACTTAATTTAAAAATATTTAATTAATATATAAAAAAGTTAATATAATAATTTAATTAAACAAAAGCCTTATAAAAAACTATATTAATAAAGACTTGAAGTAATCCTTTTTTTTATTAAAAAACAATTAAACTATTTATTTAATTTCTAGCAAAGTTTTTTAGTTAGGGCTATATTTCGCGGATAAGCTATTTTTTTAAAAAGGGGGTAGTTATAGCTTAGTAGCTTTTAGCTAGTAGTTTTACCCCGTACTAGCTACTACACTTAATATATTTACTAGTAGTTGCTGCTAGCTGCTTGTTAGCTGCTTTATACCTTACACCTTATATATATAATTTATTTAGTATAAATATTTTATAGCTAGATTCTTTGTTTTTTTTCCCTTTTTATTTATAAATTTTAATATAATATAGTATATATTACTAAAGCCCTGTCTTTATTAATATATAAATATAATATTATAAATATTAAAAGTTTTTTATTATTATATAAAAAGCGTTTTTTAATATTTTATATTAAATAATATAAATTAAAGTTTTTTATAAATAAATATTTATTAAATAAAAAGTTTTAAAAAAGCTTTTAAATAAAGCTTATATATATTAAACTTATAAAGCTTAATAAATATATAAATTAAATTATAACTATGTTTTTATTAATATTTATTTATACGTTTATTTAGTTTTTTATATATTCTTTAACTATAGTTTTTAACGTTATTTTTTTATTAATATATAGCGTAGTTTTATTATATTTTTAAATTATATAATAATTATTTTTAAAATAATATAAAGCTTTAGTTTTATTAATTTTAATTTTTTAAATTATTATAAAATTATATTTTAATTTTTTAATATTTTTATAATATTAAAATAAAATCTTTTTTTTATATTCTAGTATATAATTTTTATTATAATTAAAATAACGAGCTATTTTACGATAGTGTTTAGGTTATACGCTTTTTTTTAGCGGGTAACCCGCTTTTATTAAGCTTTTTAAAAGTAGTCGCTTTTGTTCTCGGGGCCGGTATAGTAATAGCGTGTTAAACGGTTACAGCAGCTTTATTATTGTTTTAAAACCTCCGCGGGCAAGCAGTATATACTATAATTATAATATAAAGTTAATAAACTTATTAATTATTTTATATTATTTTATAAATTAACTTTTATTTTTAAAAACATATTTTTTAAAAATACTAGTAAATATATTAAGTATAAATTTTTTAATATATTTAATAAATATATTAAAAAATAAATTATTTATTATTATATTAATAGTTTTTTTTTACGTATTATTATTATTATTACTATATATATTTTACGTTAAAATGTTTTTTATTAGCTTTTAAACATTTTCAATTATATTAAATTATTTAATAAGCTTATAAAATTATTTATAATAATAATAAAAGCTAAAAAAGCTTTTTAATATTCTTTTTAATATATAAATAATATATAAAATATAATTTAATAAATAAAAACAACTAATTATTTAACTATATAAATAATAAATATTTTAATATAGTTATTTATAATTATTTATTTAAAAGTTAAAAAATAAATATAATTTAATATTTTATTATACTTTAAATAAAAAAAAAATAATAAAATCATTAAAGCTAATAAGCTTTAGCTTATTAAAGCTTATTTATTAATATTATATAGCTAGGATAATGAGCTATTTTAGCAGCTGCTGCGCAGCTGTTAAAATAGCTAGCGATATATATATAGCAAATACTTACTTAAACTAATAATAAACAACGCACTTTTTCCACCTACTTTTTTCTTTATATATATATTTAAAAAAACTAGGTAAAAAGCTAATATTTATATTTATTTTATATATTATGTTTTAAATAAATATTTATTTAATAAAGTATATTTAATTAAATTATTTAAATTAAACTTAAACAGCTTTATATTTAAATAAATAAATATTATAAATCTTTTAAATAAATATATATTTATATAAATTTTATTTTATTATTTATATAAATAATATTATTTTAAACTATTATTTATTTATATTTATATTATATAAATTTAAGTTTTAATAAATATATATATATATATAAATATATTTAACTTTTTAATTATTATTTTATTAATATATAGCTTATATATATAAATAATACTTATATTAATAAATTAATAAAATAATAATAAATTTAACAAAAATAAAAATATTATTAATTTATAAAAATAAAAATTTAACTATTAATTAATTTTAAATTTATTTTATTATTAAACTATTTTATTTTATATATAAATTTAAAAAAACTTTTTTATTAAAAACTTATTATTAATATAAACTTTTAATATTATATTATTAATTATTATTTTAATAACTTATAGCTTTTATAAAAGTTTATAATAAACTTAACTAATATATTTAATAATAATTTATAATATAAATTAAATAAACTATATATAGTTTAATAGCTTAGCAAGTAGTTTTATAAGCTGTTTATAGCCCGATTTAACGTAAGTATAAGCTAGCAGGGCATTTACCCCTATAAGCTTTAACTACTTAAGCAAGCTAGGCCTTATAGCTAGCACTTTATTTATTATAAACATATAACGTACTTAAGTAGTTAATACTTCGTTATTTTATAAACCGTTAATAGCTTAAAATATTATTCGCTAAGCTATTAAACTATATATAGTTTATTTAATTTATATTATACGTTATTATTAAATATATTAGTTAATTTTATAATAAACTTTTATACTTTAGTTTTATTATTAAATATTATATTAATATATTTATAAAAATAAATAAAATTAATTAACTAAGTTTAATTATTAAATATATTAAATTTATAAATATATATTTATTAATAAAACTTATAAAAATTTTAAATTTAAAGTTATATAAATAGCTTTTTTTAAACAAGCTTAATATTTAATTTAACTTTATGCTATAAATTATTATATATTTTAAATTAAACTTAAATATATTATATTATAAATATTTATAAAATAATATTTAAACTTAATAAAAATTATATATATTAATTAAATTATATATATATTTAAGTTTAATTTAATAAATTAAAGATTATATTTTTTTTTAAAGCTAGCGAGCTTTATATTTAAATATATATATATAAATATATTAAAATTTATTTAAAATTATAATATAAATAATAAAATTATATAAAAATACTATTATTTATAATATAAGTTTTATAAAATATTTATAATTATTATTATATAAAAAGTATATTTAATTAATTATATAAAAATTATATTTAATTAATAATAAATAACGGGATTATAAACAAAAAAATTAATTAATAATAAAATATATAAGTTAAAGTTTATAATAAAATAAATAATAATCCTTTATAATAATAAATATTAATAACTTAAAATATAAAACTATAAAGAATTAAATATAATAATAATATTAGCTATTAAAAAAAATATAGTATTTATTTAATATTTATAATAATTAATTAAAAAAAATTATAAATAAATATTTAAATATAATTATTTAATTTTTTATATATTATTAATTAATTTTTAAAAAGAAAATATATATATATATAAACGTTATAATTTAACTAATATTATATATATAATATATTTATAATATTTATTTATAAATAAGCTTTTAATAATATTTATATAACTACTTTTAGCTAAAGTTATTAATATATTAGTTATTTAAAATATAAAAAGATATTTTATTATTATTATTTAATATATATAATAAAACATTTAGCTATAATTAATATAAATAATTTTATTTTATTAACTTATTTTATACTTTTAACTATATTATTAAATTAAATTATAAAACCGTTATAATTAATAATAATAATAAGCTTTTTTTAAACAGTTTATTTATAATTTATAATAATATATTTTATTAAATAATATTATTTTAAGTTATTTAATATTATTAATAACTTATAATTTATTTTAATAATATAATTAATTATAATTAAAGTTAATTAAACAAAATAAAAAAATATTACTTAAATAAGCTTTAACTAATAATATTATTAACTTTTTTTTAAATTTTTACTAAAAATAATAATTCTTATATTTATTTTATTAATAAAAAAAATTATTTAATTTTTAAATATTTTAACTATTATATTTAGTTTATTTTAATATTTATTACTTTTAATTATTTTAATATAATTATTAAATTAAAACTATTTATATACATATTTTATAAATATATTAATATTTTATTTAATAAATTTATTTTTTATTATATATAAAATAATAATATTTAATTATATTTTTATAGCTTTATTAATAACATTTTATTATTTAGTTTTATAAACTTTAATTATATTATTTAAAAAATAAATAATATTATTATTTTTAAAACTCGCGGTTAATAATTTAAAATTAATATTTTAAAAACTATTTAAATTATATTTATTATTAATATTTATATTTATTAAAAATTAAATATATTTATATTTATAAATAATAAATATAATAATATTATATATAAAACTATTTAATATTTAATAAAAATATTAAAAACTTATAAAATTTAACTTTATTTAAAAAAATTAATTAATTTAAAAATATATATAAGTTTTATTAAAACTTATAGTATTAAAAATAATTTATTTATTTTATATAATTAATACTATAAAAGAACTTTATATATATATATATTATTAAACTAGCTGTATTTATAAGTTTATTAATATAATTAATAAAATATTAATTTGTACGTTTTTAATACTTTATTATATTATATATATATATTAATATAATTAATATATAATTTTTTAATTATAGCTTAACGTTAAAGTACTTTATTTATTATTTTCATTATTAGTTATAGTTTATAAATTATTATTATTAATAATATTTTGTTTTAATTTATATTATTATATATTTAATTTAATATTAATATTAAATTAAACTATTATATTATTTCTTATAATATAATAAACTTATTATTTTATATTTTTTATATATAATTAAAAAAAAACCTATATAAAATAATTTTAATTAAATAAAAACTTTAATATATTAATTAAATTTTTTTTTTGTTTTTTTAATATTATATACTTTTATTATTTATAATAAAAAATTATAATTTTATTATATAAAAATTAGTTTTTATTATAATTATAATTTTTAAGCAGCTATATTTTTATTTATTATAAAAATAAGTTATTAGCTTGTTTAATAAAAAAAATAAGCTTTTATATTTTAATATTTATAATAAAATAATTAGAGTTAATACTTTTAATTAAGTTATTAAGGTTTTTTATATTATAAAAAATAAAAATAAAAATATTTTTTTTTAATTTTAATTTTTTAAAATTCTTTTTTAAATTAAACTTTATAAAAAATTAAGCTACTTTTACTAGCTATATATATAAACCACATATAACGCTTAAGCTATAACAAATGTTTATTAATAAATTAAATATAATAAAAAGTTTTTTATAATAATTAGCTTAAAATATTATTTTAATTATTATATTTATTATTAAAACTTATATATATTAAATATATTTTAAATAAATAAACAAAGTTATTATAATATTTATTTATAAATAATAAAAGCTAAAGTTTTTTTTTAATAATAAATATTAGTTTTATAAAATAAGTTAACTTTAAAAACGTTTAATTTTATTATAAAAGAATTATTTATATTAACTTTATATTTTATATAATTAAATAACATTTACATAAACCTTTTAATATAAAAGTTTATTTTTATTTATATAAATTTATATAAATATTTAGCTAAATGAGTTAAATATATTAAATTAAAATATTAATATATTAATATATTATAAATTTATTTTTAAATATAATATATAAACTTTATATATTTTTTTATATAAATATACTTATTAATAAATAAATTATAAAATATTTAAGTTATTAATTTATTTAATTTAATTTAATATTATTATTTTTAATTATTTTAATTATAAATTATATATAATATTAATTATATTTAAAGGTAACTTTTTTAAAAAAATTTAATATATTAAATAATAACTTAATAATTTAAATATAAAATATATAAACAATTATTATAAAGAAATATTACTAATAATAATTTAATAATATTTAATACACTTTTTTTAAATTAAAATTATTATTATAAATCTTTAAATCTTTAATACTTGTTTTATAAGCTTTAACCGCTTTATTAACTTTATACTCTTTGTTTTTTTTATATAAATAAAAGATTTAATAAAATAAAATAAATTAACTATTTAAAAAACAACGTTTATATAATATTTATATATAATATTTAAATAATATTATTTAATAAAATAATAATATTTAATATTTAATATTTGCTTTTTTAATAATATAATAATATTTATATTTGCCTTTTTTATAATATAATAATATAAAAATAAAAAACGTTTACTTTTTATATTTATTAAAATCTAGCTTTTAATAATGGTTTTAGTTATTTTGTTTTTAATTATAAATATTATTATAATTATTAACGTTTATAGCTAGGTTATAAAAGCTGTTGTTATAATATTAAGCTTATAATTTATTAATTTTTTAATATTTAAACTTTTTATTCGAAAACTTTTTTTATTAACTAAAAAATACTTATATTAATAAAAATAAGTTGTTTTTATTAATTATATATTAACTTTTCTACTATAAATAATTATTATTATTTAATACCTTATTAAACTAAATATAATTTATTAATTATTTATTTAACTAATAAAATTATTTATTATTATATAAAACTTTATAAACTAAAACTAATAAATTAATTATATCTTAATATTTTAACGTTTAATAAGCTTATATTAATTATTTTATACGTTTTTAATAATTAAATAAATAGTTTAACTAGTTTTTATAATTTTTATTATATTTAAGTTATAAATATTATTAATAACGTTTTAATAACTTTTATATTATATGTTTTATTATTAACTATAAAGTTTATATTAATAGTTTTTTAAATATTATTTTTAAATATATTATTATAAAAACTTTTATTATTATTTTTTAAAATTATATTAATTTAATTTATATTTATAACATAAGGTTATATTATTATATATAATTATATTATATTATTAAATATAATTATATTTATTAATTTTAATAATAAATAAGGTTTAATTTTTTATTTTATATATATAAATTGCTTGTTTATTTATTTATAAATATTTATTATTAAAGATTATAAAATTTTATTAAGTTATAAGCATTAATATATATATTTATATATATTTTAATATTCTTTATTTATTTAATAAATTTTTTTATAAAAATTTTTTTATTTATATAATTAATAATATATTTATTAATATATATATAACATAATTTATAAACAAGTTATATATTTAAACAAGTTTTACACTTTTTATTATATTTTTATATTTAATTATAAATAATTCTATTAATTTTATAAATTTAATTAAAATATAATAAAATTTTATTTTATTATTTAATTTTATATTCTTTTATAAGTTTTTAAATTATATTTTATTTTTTTATATTGTTTATATTATTATTAACGCGGAGAACTTGGTTTATTATTATTATAATTTTAACTTTTTTAATTATATTAATTTTTATAGTTTTTTTTAAATAATTAAAATATATATATTTTTTAATATAATATTTATTTCATTTTATAAAGATTTTATTCTTATTTTTTAACGCTTATTATATATTATATTTATTTTATAAAGTTTATAGTTTTTATTATTTATAAAAATTAATTAATATATTAATAATTTATTTATTTTTATAAGCTAGTTAATAATATTAATAATTAAGTTTAAAAAGCTTTTTTAATAATTAAAAATTTAACTTTTAATAAAACTTAACTTAATAGTTATTTTTTTAATAGTTTTTAACTTATAAAAAATTTAAAGTTTAAATAAATTAAAAATATTTAAAATTAACGTTAGTAATTTTATTTATATATTTAATTTTAAAATTATAGCTTATAGATTATTAAATATTAAATTTAATTTTTTAAATCTTTTTAAAATATTTATATTTATAAAAATTATATAATAGGTTTTTTTATATATAATAAAAAACTTAAGCTTAATAATATAATTAATATATAATTTAATAAATTTTAATATTTAATAATTATACGTTTATTTTAATATATTATAAAGTTTAATATTAATTTATTAATTTAAATATAATAAATATAAAAATAAAATAATTATTATAATTTTATATTATTTATAATATTTTTCACAATTAGTTAAAATATAATTTTTATATTAGTTTAATATTAATAAGTAATATATTTTAATAATTAATAATATAATATATTTATTAAAATATTTTATTTATTTTAAACTTATATTATTTATAGTTTATTTATTAATATTAGTATTAATTATTTAATTAATTAAAAAGTTAATATTTTACTATTACTTTTTAAAATAATAAATATTTTAAAAAATTAAATATTATAGAATATATTAATTAATTAAATTAATAAAATATATTATTATTCTTTATTTTTTATTATTAAGCTATATTATTTTATACTTTTTATTAACTAGTTTATATAATACTATATATAAATCAATCTAGCTTATTATAAACTTAATTAAATAAAAATTTTAAATATTAAAACTTTTAATATTATATTATTATTTTATATATATATTACTTAAACTATATATTAATTATTTTTATGTTTTTATATAAAGTTTTTTAATAATTATAAATATAAGTAATATATATTTTAAATATTTTATAATAATTAATAAATTTACACGTTTAATATTTATTAATAAAGTTTATATTATATAAATTAAACAGGAAATTAGTTATATTTTTTATTATATTATATAAAAACGAATATTTTTAATTATTTAAATTTAAACTATATTTAAATAACAAATATTAATAAAATTAAAATTAAATATATTAATATAAGTTTATTTATTAAATAATATATTATAGTTATAAAAGCTTTATAAATTTTAAAAATATATTAAAAATATATTCTTTAATTAAATTAAATATTTTAAATAGTAAAAAGTAATTAAGTTTATTTAAACTTTTATAGTATTATTTAATTATAAAATTATTATAAAATAAAATAATATAATACCCGTTAATTAAAGAAATATATAACTTGTTTAAATATATAATTTGTTTATAAATTATATTATCATAAATATAATATATTATTTAAAATTTTGAAATTTTTATTAAGTTATTTAATAATATTTAATATTATTTAATATTTATATTCTATATTTTTAAAAATATATAAAGCTTTAAATCTTTTTTTAAATAAAGTTATAATCTTTTATCAGCTTTTTAAAGTTTACTTTTTATATTTTTTATATTTTAAATAAAAATTTAATTATTTATTTTAATAATTTATTTATATTAATATATATAATGTTTATTTTTTATAGTAAAAGTTTTAAAGTTAATATAATAAGCTTAACGTTATAAGTTTAATATAATAAGTTTAATTTAATATATTTAATATTAAATTTATATATAAATAAATATTAATAATACGTTATTAAAATTTATACTTAAAAGGATTGTAAAAGCTATAGCTTATATACGGTTAAAAAAAAAGATCAAGCTTGCCCAGGGCCCTAGTAAATATTATATGCTTATTTAAAACCTTTATTGTTTGATTTTAATTTTAACTAAAGTAAAAAGCTAGTATATATTATAAAAAGTAGTATAAAAAAGGTAAAATAAAAGCAGGAGCGTTTTATTCAACATAAAGCGCTTTTTAAACTTTTTAAAAAAAAAATCTTTAAAGGCGCTTACTATAAAAACTATAAAGAGTATTTTTAGTATAAGTTTTACTTATAAAAATAAACAAATAAAATAACCGCGTTATATATTAATATAGTGGATTAATTAATAATAATAATAATATAAATAATAATAAAGTTAAAAGTATATATTTAAAAGCTATATAATAAGTTAAAATTAAGCTATATATATATATATTTTTTAAGTTAATTTAATTTAAAAAGTTTAAAAATAAAATAAATAAATAAAAATATTAGAAAATATTTTAAAATATTATTAAAGTCATGAATTATATTTATAAATTAATTATATAAGTTTAAAAAGCTTTTTATATAATAACGTTAATTATAATATATTAATTTTTAAACAGTTTTTTAATTAAAAAATATATATTTATATATAACATTATATTAATAATTTTTAATTTATTTAATTAGTTAAGGTTTATTAAAAAATAATAGTTTTTATTATAAAGTTTTTTTTAAATTTTAGTTTAATTATTATTATTAAATATTAAATATTAAATATTAAATATTATAATTATAATTAATTATTTATTTTAATTATTTAGTTTTAAAAAATATTTTTATTTTTAAACAATGTTTATTTATTATTATTATTTTTAATAAATATTTATTTTTAAAAAAGGTTTTTTTTTAAAAAAAGGTTTTATATTTTTTATATTAAAAATAAATAAATAAATAATATTTTATTATATATATAATAATATTTAAAAAATTAAATTTATATATAAACTTATTTATATTTTTTATTAAAATAAAAAGTTTTATTTATTAAAATAATTATTTTTATAATAGTTTTTTATTTTATATTATATTAAATTATATTTTATATTATATTTATTATTAATATTAACTACTATAAATTAAAAAACTATTTTAATAATTTTTTATTATAAATATTTATAAAAAAGAATTTAAAATAATAGTTAAACTTTTTAAAAATGAATAAAATTAATTAAAACTTAAAATTAAAACTATTATATTTATAAATTAATTTATTATTATTATTATTATATTATTATAATTATATTAAAAAATTATAATAATTTTTAGCTATATATTCTTTATATTAAATATTAAATAATAATATTAAAATTTTATTTTTATTTTTTATTATATTTATTTATTTAAAATAATAATTTATTAAAACTATTAATATAATTTTTATTTTTATTTTTAATATTTATTAAATTTTAATATAAACTTATTATTTTAATTTAACACTTTTTTATAAAGATTTTTTCTTTATATAATAATGATAATTTTATAAATATTAAAGCTTATTATATAATAATATATTATATATATTTAAATATAAAAGGTTTTTTTTAAAAATTTATATATTATTATTAATATAATATTATATTAATTATATTTTAAATTTATTAAAAAGATTTTTTTAATAATATATTTATAAAGTTAATAATAAAGTTTTTTATTATAATATAATATAATATAAATAGTTCATAAATTTATTTTAATTGTTTAATTAGTTTTCATTAATTTATTATATTTTTAAACTATTATAAATATAATTATTAATATTTTATTTTTATTTAAATAAATTATTTATTATAATATAATTTTATAATATAAAATTATTATTTGTTATTTAATTAATTTATAAAAAATCTATAATTTATTTTTTTATTTAAAATAATATTAAAATTTTTTAAAGATTTTTTTAAATTATTTTATTTTTATATATAAACTTAGCTAATATTTTTATAAATTAATTATTATTATATTATTTATTATATAATTTATATTTTTAATTATTATATAAAAATATTTATATTTTTAAAAAATAATTAATATTATTATTTATATTATTAAATATATTAAAGTTTTACTTATATTAAGATTTAATATAATTAATATTATAAAGCGATTATATATAAATTATATAAATATACTTTATTTATATATTTATTTACTTTTTTTTATTTTATTTTATAATGCTTTATTTAATTATACTTATTAACTTTTTTATTTTAAACATTTTTATTATTAGTATTAATAATAGGTTTTTTTTAAATAATTTTATAGTAATAGTTTATAAATATAATTATTAAAAACTATAGTATTAATTTAGTATAAAGTTATTATAAAAATATAGCTAAAGTTTATTTTGTTTAATTTATTAATAATATATATAAATATATTTTAATAATATATATTAATAGTTATAATAAAATAAAAGTTGTTAACTTATTTAATTAAAAAAAAATCTTTTAAAAACTTATAATAAAAAAAAAGCGTAAAAAATACTAAATGGTTTTATATATAAAAAAGTAATAATATGTTTATTTTTTTTAAGCTAACGCAGGGATT
Organism: Xylaria longipes; assembly: GCA_025201785.1. Classification (NCBI taxonomy): domain Eukaryota; kingdom Fungi; phylum Ascomycota; class Sordariomycetes; order Xylariales; family Xylariaceae; genus Xylaria; species Xylaria longipes. Next base: position 17,710 of record MU619880.1, read on the forward strand.
AAAAATTTATTACAGTTATTTTTATTATAGCTTACTTAAACTCGGACCTAAAAAATACTAGAACACTTTTCCGCTTTTACTATATTATACAGCTTATTTATTACGTTAAAAAAAACTATTTAAAAATGCTATCTGCTTATACCAACTAAAAAAAACATATTAACTTTAATAAGCTAAAACAGCAGTAATATTATATTATCCGCTTTTTATACTTTTTATTAAGCTATACCGCAAGAACTAAAATTATATAAACTATTTAAAAAAAAAACTTTTTTTACTTTACCCCCGCTTACTTTTATTAAACTAGCTTTATTATTATCTAGCTTTATAAAAATACTTTTATTATTTATAATTAAAGTTTTATATACTAACCTTATATAAACTTTATTTTTATTATTATTATTTTATGTTTTAAAACAACTAAGCTTTATTTATAATATAATAAAAAATATTATTAATTTAATTTATAATTTAAATTTTAATATTTTAAACAACAAATTTTTACTTGTTTATATTATAGCTGTTTAAATATAACGTAATAAATAATTTAAAAAAAAAATCTTTTAATAAAGTAATAAAAACATTATTTAGCTTATAAGTTACTTAGGATACTACTATTAATACTAGCTTTTAATTTATATTATTTAACAGCTTAAGCTTATTAGCTAACGCTACAACTAATTTTTAAGCAGTAGTAAATAATAGCTTAAAAATTAGCTATATATATATATTATTATTTTTTGGTTTTTAAAGCAGTATATCTGCTAAACCTAAACCTACTAGGCTAAAAAAAAAAAAAATAACAGTATAAATACTAGGCTAAATATTACAAACTATAATATATATAATTATTTAAATATTCTTTTAACCACGCTTAGCTTATAGCATATAATATAAACAAGGCCTAGTACTATTAATTTAATAAGCATAAAAGAAATTATTAATAGTATAAAGGCTAAAAGCTAACTAAGCATTAGTTTATTATAAATTAAACTAGTAATATAAGCTTTAAATTAAACTTTTTTTATTATTATTATTAATGTTTATTTTAAGCAGAATAGCTTTTATTTTAAGCATAAGTCCCCCTTAATTTAACAAATAATTATATTAGTTTATATACTTATTTTTAAAAAATAGTTAAATAATTATAAGCGTTGTTTAAAGTATTAAATCAGCTTATTAATAACATAAATTATATAAATTAAAATATTTTATATAGCTTAAACAGCTTTAATTAATTAATTCGCCGGTATAATACTTAAAATCCTATACGTAGCTTAGGTTATTATTTTTATTTAAATAATAATATTTATAAAGCTATAAAATAAACAATTTTAGTTATAGTATTAAAGCTATAATACTAAAGTATTAAAATATATAATAGTTTAAAGCTCGGTTTTTACAAGTGTTTTAGCTATATATATAAGTATATACTTATATATATATATATTCCTTGCTTTAATTCTAGTATTATAACGCCGGGGTTTTTTTTAACAGCTATAAGCCTTATTATTTTTTAAAAAAGCCTTAAAAAACGCCTGCTATAACTATAAATAAAATAATTATAACAACTAGCGTAACTTTAACTATAATAAAGCTAAAAAAAATTAAAAACTATTTAAATAGTTTTAATAGCTAATATAATAAATAAATAAAATATATTTATTATATACTTAAAACATAACTTTACTGCTAAAATTAAAGCGAAAAACATATATATTTTAATATAATCTATTAACTTTAATATAAAACAAATTAACTTTAAAAATTAAGCTTAATCTTTAAATTTATTATATTTAAAAATAGTTCGGTTAACTATTAAACGTTTTTTTATTTATATTACCCTGCTAATATTTTTAACAACTTAAAACAATTAAGGCCTTTTTTTATAATTAAATATATTTACTACTAATAAATAAATTAAATAGTTTAAACTAAGTATTTTAATATACTGTTATTTTTAACTATTTAGATTTATTATTACCTGTTATATTACCTGCATAAAATAAATACTTATTTATATACCTACTAATAAATTTACTTAAAATACCCCTTAAACGTTAGCTTAAAAGGCGTTAAAAATAAATATTATATATTAAACTGCTTTATTATAAAAAATATTATTTTTAAAAACTTAATTTTAAAAAAGTTATTATTAAATAAATAGCCTGAAAACTTTATTAAAATAATTTTATTAAAAAAGTTTTATTTTAAAATATTATATTAATAATAGCTTGTTTAAATATTTTATTTTAACACTTTATTATAAACAACTTAATTTATAAAAACTATATTTTAAATTATTTATTTAAATATATTAATAAAATAGCTTTATTATAAAGTATATAATATATAAAAACTTAAGCTTAAAATATTTTATTATAAACAGCTTATTTAAAAGCTTTATTATAAAAAATAAAATTATAAACTATTAAATAATAAATAAATATATAACATAAATTTTATTTATTAATAGGTTTAAGCTGTTATTAAACTATATTTTTAATAGTTAATTATATTTTTAAGCAAACATTTAATATAAATTTTAATAAATTTTCCGCTAATTTATATAAACTTATAATTATTTTAAAAACTAGTACTTGTTTATTTTATAAATATTTATAAAGTATATAAAATAAATCATAATTAACCAAGAAATAAAATTATAATTAATTATTATATATAATATTATAAATATAAATTAACAAGTATTAAAACTACCTTTTAACTATTAACTTAACATATATTTTTAAAGTTATTATAAAATATTTAAAATACTATTATTATTTAGCTAAAAAAAACCGAAATTTTTTAATTTTAAATTAAGCTAATTTTAATATTATTTAAACTTATTTTATATATTATTTTCGCAAACCCGAAAATTTATTTTAATAATATTAAAATAATTATTTATATTATATAAAATATTTATATAAATAAATATTAATTTTTATTATTTTATTATTTTTAATAATATTTAAACTATTAATATAATTAATTTTTATTTAAAAACATTTTTAAAACTATTTTTATATATATTTTTATAGTTTAAATTTAATATATATTTTTCCGTATTTATTTATAAAAAATAAGCGCTGTATAACCTTATAAACATAGCAGTTTATATAACAAAAAAAATAATAGTAAATTATAACAGTTTATTTTTTTTTTCGCAAATCTTAATTAAATCTATAATACCCTTAATAAATTAAAAAAAAATTTTAACGTTTATTCGCTAAAAGCTAGCTAAAATATTTTTTTTTATAAAAATAAATTATTCTAGTAGCTTTTTAAGCTTTTAATATTAAACTAATATAAACAAAACATATTTTTAATATAATATAATAATATAAATAAACTAAAATATATAAAACAATATAAATATACTTATAGCTTAATAATTTTTATATTTAAAATAATTTAATTTTAAACAAGTAAAAACTATTAAAAAAAAATTAAATATTTTTAAAGCTTAATTAAAGCTATAAAAATTTAACTATAAATATTAAAAAAGAATTTATTTTTAATATAACTACTATAAAAACTATACTTAAATATATTATTTTAAATATTTATTAGCTATATAAAATAATTTAATATATTATTATTATTTAAATTATATTTAATTTAATTTAAACAGCACATATAAGCTTTTATATTTAAATCAAATTTATTTTTAAGATAAAAAAGCCAAATATTAAGTTTTTTACTATATATATTTATTGCCCGGTTTTTACCGCAAGCTAGCATTTTATTAAAAATAAAATAATTAAATATAACTTAGTATTTAAATTTCTTTTATAAAAAAATTTAAAACTAATAGCTTAAACTAAATTTTAAAAACTACGCTATTTTAATAATAATATTAATATATATTTAAACTATTATACCGTTAAATTTTAATTTTATTTAATTTTATTTATAAAAACTTAATATAAACAACATTATTATTTAATTAATAAAAATAATATTTATAATTTTTTATATAAACTTAAAAACTGCTATTAAAATATTAGCAAAAAATTTTAATATAACAACTAAATTAAGTTTATTATTAATCGCATATATTTTTATACTATTAAACTAATATTAATTATTAAATATATATATTATATATTTAATTAAAGCTAAATAAAAATATATAATTAAAGTTAAAACATTAAATAAAACTATATTATTATTTAAACAAAGTTTAAATTTAAAGTTTAACGTTTTTATTTAATTAAATTTTTTATTATTATAAAAAAATATAAAAAAAAAGTTTAGTAGCAAAATATAGCTTATATAAATCGAAAAGTTGCTTTTATATATTTTTAATAAAAAATTAAACAAAAAAAAAAGTTTTTAGCAAGTATTAATACTTTTTAAATATTTTTTTTTAAAACTTTATTAATTTTTTTAAAACATTTTTTAACTAAGTTTTTATTTTATTTTTATTTAACTAGCGTTAATAGCTCCGGTTTTATATAAAAATTAAAATAAAAAGTTTTAAAAATATATAAATTTTTTATTTTAGTATAAGCTTTATAAACTTGTTAGCTATTTAAGTTTTTATATTTAATTTTAAATTTATAATATTTTATATAAATAATATTTAATTATATTAAAAGTTGTATTTTTAGTTAATTATTATTTTTTATACTGCTAGTTATTATAAGTTGCGTTTTTTTTACTTTATACTTTCCGCTAACTTTTTTTACGCTTTATAACTTAATGTTTAATAGCTTAGCTTTTAAAATATTTAACTTTTTATAAAGTTTTTTTAAATTTAAAAAACAAAAAAAAAATAAATACTATTTTAAGCTAAAGTTTTACCGGTTAAATTTTAAGCAAACTTAAAAATTAAAGCTAAAAGTTAATTAATAAAGTTAAAAAATAAATAATAAAAATAAATTATTAATATTAATACTGCTTGTTTACAGCAGGCTTTAAAGTATTATAATAGCAGATATTTTAACTATATAAAAAACAAGCTTAAAATAAAAATAATATTAAAAATGCTATAATTTAATTAAATATTATATAATTCAATAAAATTAAATATAAAATAAAATATTTTATAATAATAAAATTAATAAAATATATATACTAAATATATTTATTATTTAATAATATTAAATAAATAATAAAATTGTTTAGTATAAATAAACAATAAACATAAAAAAACTAAATATATTATTAGTTTTTATTATTTTAGTATTAATATATATAATATAAAACTAAGCTACTTATTTAACTATTATTATTATTATAAAATATATTAAAAAACTTTTTTTATAACTAAAAAATAAAAATAAGCTAATAATTTATATTAGCTTAATTAAATATAATAAATATAATATTAATAACTTATAAACAATAAATAAAAATAATAATATAGTTTAAACTTTAAAACTATTAAATATAAACATATATAATAATATAGCTTAAGCTAGAAGTAGTTTTGCTATAATTTAACTATATAATATATTATTAATTAATAAGTTAGCTTTATATATTATTTTATAGAAAAAATTAAAATTATTATTTAATAAAAATAATAATAAAATAATATTAGTTAAAAAAATAGCTATTTATAATATTAGTTTATAATATAGTATAAAATAAAAATAAAATAACTTTATTAATAAATAGTATTAATAAATTAAAAAACTTATAATAATTAATTAAAAGTATAAAAAATAAAAAAATAAGCACTTTTATACTAAAAAAATAAAATATCGGTAAAAATAAAATATATAATATAATATTTTTTAAAAAACTATATATATTATTATTATATTTAATATAAATTTACTTTAAAAATATAGATTTTAAACTATACTATAAAGTTAAGCTTTTTTAATATAATAAATTATTAACTATAATAATTTATTAATATTAAAATATAAAATATAAATATAAATATATATATATTATTTAATTTATAGCTTAATATAAATATAATAAGTTATTTAATTTTAATAAATATAAAAAAACTATTTAAATATTTAATATATTTTTTTAGCCTTTAGCTAGCTGTTTATATATAATTTTTCCTTTTTTTTTTATATTATATAAAGCTTTTATTATTATTTTCCCTTTATACCCGTATATCCGCCTATAGCTTTTATAAATATTTTTATTTTATTGTTCGCGCGTAACCTTTACTTTTTTACTATTTATAATTATATTTATATAATCCCTGCTTACTGCCCGGGTTATCCTAGGTATTATATATTTAAAATATAATTAAACAATTATTACTAATTAGCTGTATTATATTATAATCGGAAATAAATAATTAGTTTAAACTATTATATTAGTTTTAATTTTAAGTAAAAATACCCGATTTTTTTATACAGCAATAGCTCCCGCCGCCCGTACAAGCCCTAACAACTATTTTTACTCCTATTTAACGCTTTTATAACAAGTACCCTTTAAAACCTACGGTTTAATAATTAGCTATTAAACCGTCCTTTAATATTATAATAACTTACTTTTTTCTATTAATTTCCCAGCAGCTTAAAACCGCGTTTAAAAATTAACCTATAACTTTTAAACATAAGCTAAACAGTATTATACTAATATACCCTAGATATTTAGCGAATTTATCGCGGCTTTTTTTAACTAAAGGAAAATATTAAAGTTACTTTTTAATAAAGCTAAATAAACTTTTAACTTATAGCTTTTATTACGTATACGTTTAACAGCCTAGGTTAGCAACAGCTTTAACTACTTTCTTGTAGTAATTAAAAAGTTTTATATATTTATTAATAATTAAAAAAATATAATAAGCATTTAAAACTTTAATTATATATATAAAACTTAATTTTATACTTTTTTTATTTTAATAAAAACTAATTATAATATATATTTTTTTACTACTTTATTTTTTTAAATTATACTTAAAGTTATAAGTTATATAAATATAATATATATTTATTTTATTTATTATATATATTATTTAAATCTTTATTTTATTATATTAAGAAAGAAGTGGGTGGAAGAAGTGCGTTGTTTGTTCTTAGTTTAAGTAAGTGTTTGCTGTAGCTTAAATATATGCATCGCTAGCTATCTTGACAGCTGCGCAGCAGCTGTCAAAATAGCTCATTATCCCAGCTATATTAAACATATTTTTTAAAAAAAATATTATTTTAATTAAAAAAATTTTTTTTACTAGTATTTACTTGGTATAAATTAAAATTATAAAAAATAAGCTTAAAAATAAATAATATTTTAAATAACTAAGTTTTAACCTGTTTTTAGAATTTTTTTTAAATATATTTAAGCTTATTAAATATTATATTTTAAATATTACTTTTTTTAAATAAAATATAATATTTAATATTAAAAAAAAATTTTATTAAAATATTATTATATTAAAACTTTAATTTAAAAAAAAATTTATTATTATAAAATTATCCTAATAGCTATAAATATATTAAAAACCTTTTAATTAATTAACTTAACGTTAGCGTTAACTTTTAATATATAAGTATTTTCGCGTGTTTTTTTTTTAATTTATTTAAAATAAAATAATCTTTTATATAATAAAATACTAACATTTAGCTTTGCTTTTTTAAGCCTGCGCTTTTAATAAATAGTAAATAATTATTTATAAAATATTAAAAATAAATATCCTTATATTATATTTAAACAGTTTTAATAATATATATTTTTATAAATATATTATAAATATTGTTTATTTAAACATATTTATTTTAAAAAATATTTTAATTTTAAAAATATACTTTTTTTAAAATAGTTTATTATATATATATTAATTATTATTAATTTTATAAAAAATATAAAATTATTTATTTTATTTTATTTAATACTTGCTATAAAAAAATAATTAAAACTTATTTATATATTTAATAACCTTGTTTATAATAATAACTTTTTTAATTTTTTAAATAAACTTTTTTTATAAACCGGTTATTTTTTACTAGGAAACTTTATAAACTTTTAAATAAAAAAATTCTATAATATTAAATATTTAAATAAATTTAAAAGAATAAACTATATATTTATTATATAAAAAACTATTATAATTATTAATAATATTTATAATATTTTTAGTTTAAGCGTACTATTAATTAATTTAAATATAATATTTAAACGTTACGTATATTTATTTATTTGTTTAATTAATATATAAAAATAAAAAACATTTTATATTTTATAAACTTAATATAACCAAACTATTATATTTTAATAATATAATATATTTAAGTTTTTTATATAAATTAAATGATAATATAATAATATATTTAAACTTATTTAATAATATAATATAATTAAACGTTTTTATATTTTAATTAATATATTTAAACTAATTATTTTAATTAATATATTTTATACTTTAATTAATACGCTTAAACTTTTTTTTTTAACTATATAATTTATTTAAAACTTTATTTTTTATTTACTAGCGTAAAATCCTTACTTAAAAATATTATAGTTTTATAAGTTAAACAGTTTAATAATAAGTAAAAAAAAATATATTTAATAATTTATTTAATTTAAAAGCTAAAGTATTTACAAGGTTTTTAAACTTTATAAAAAAAAATAAAACGCGAATAATAACTAAGCTTTTTAATACGCTGCCCTAAATAAAAACCAGGAAAAAAAAACTATTTATTATTTATAATAGTTATTTATATTATATTTATTATAAGCTTATAATACTAAGTATTTAACAAGTAGTATTATAATATAGCTACTAAAAAAAGATTAAATATATAAGAATTTAATTAATAAGTAAAAACAATTTATATTCCTAGTATTAAAACTTTATATAGTTTGTTTTATTTAAACCCGTTAAACTATATAAACTTAGCATTAAACAACTATTTAAACTAATTATTAACCAACCTATAAAAATATTATTTAAGCTAAAAAGTTATTTTTTAAACAATTATGTTTAAAAAATAAATTAAACAAATTATATAAATATATTAATTATTTAACTAAAAGAATAATTAAAAATAATATTAAAAGAAATTAATAATTTTTATGAAAAGTTATATTTATTATATAATAAATAAAAACTATTTTTAATTAAAACCTATAAATATTTTTTAATTAATTATTTAAATTTATATATATATATAATTTTAAACAAAAACGTAGGCGCTTTTAATTATATCCTGGAATAGTTAAAAAAACATAATAAATATTTAAAACTTTAACTATATATATAAAACTTAATTTTAGACTTTTTTTACTTTAATAAAAACTAATTATAATATATTTTTTTTACTACTTTGTTTTCTTTTAATATACGCTATAATATTTTATTTTTTGCTTATTAATTAAACAACTTTAATATATTTAAAACTACTACTAATAACTAGTATTTTAAATAACTAATTTATTAAATAATTAAATATCTTTAGCCCTAACATTTTTACTAACTACTTTTTATATATACTTATAACTTACTTTTAACAAATATTTATACTATTTTATAAAAACTAATAACGCTTTTAAAAACTAACCGCTTTTTTAGCCGTGAAAAGACTAAAGATTTAACAAGTATTAAGGTTATAAATAACTATAATTTCAGCATTAATAAACAAGCTTTTAATAAAATAAATAAGGTTTTAAACTTTTTAAATAAGCTATTTTTAAAAAACTAGTAAATATAATAAAATATATTATTATAAATATTTAAAAAGCTAAATAGTTAAATTTTATAAAGCGTAAACTAAATAATATTTTTAATATTATATTATATAAATAAATAAATAAATATAATAAAATAATAATTAAAATATAATTAAAAAAATATAAACTATATATATTTTTATTAAAAAAAATTTTAAATATAATTAATATAACAATAAAGCATTAAAACAACTAATATATTTAATATAACTACTATATAGTTATAATTTTAACATTAAAGCTTAAACGTTAAACTAATTTAATCTTTAACTACTACTATAGTATAATAAATAACTATTTTAAAAAATATAACAAGTAATTAATTAAATACTATAAACAGTAAAACAAGTAGTAAAATAAACAATAAAATAAATAAATAAAATAAATCAGCAGTAAGGTTAGCTTAAAATATTAGCTGGTTAATAAAAAAACAAAAAAATAAAGTTTATTTTATTAGTTATAATTATTATTAGTAAAAATAATAAATAATAATAAAAAAAACAAAAAAAAAAGTTGTAAATATATAAATAATTAAAAAGCTAAAAAATAAAGCAGTAAATAAACAAGCTAACTTAACTATTAAATATATAGCCGAAAAAAGGATAAAAATAAAAATACCGTAATAAAACTAAACATAACTATAATAATAAATAATATTTAAGCTTATAAAATTAAAAAAAAATAATAAAATAATAATTTAATATAATAAAAATAAAACTATAAAATATTTTATAAAACTATAAAAAAACATTAATTAATACATAAAATAATAAAATAAACCTATTAATAACTATATTTTAAATTTATAACTTTAAAATTTTCTATAACAGCTTAAGCTGTCCGCTTACTATATATATAACTATTAATAACCGCAGCTAAAAATCCTTTAAAATAACCTTGTAAAAATAAATAATATAGTAATAATATAATAATATTAATTAAAAACTAATATTTTTATTCCGTAAGTTTATTAAAAACAAATAACTAACTACGCTATTATTTATAGTGTTTTATAACTATACTTAATTAATAAATAAAAATATAACGTATAACTTATTATTATTATTTTTTGTTAAATTATAAAACCGTTTTAGTTTTTTAATTAAACAATAAATAACGTTTTATAACTTTTTTATATAAAAGCAAACGTTATAATAAATAACTTTATTACTTTATTAATTAATACCGCTTTTTTTATATATAACTTATTAAAAGCTGCTATATACGCCCGCCCCCGGCTACTTCTTTTGCTCCTCCAGGCTAAAAATATATTTATATAATAATAAAAAACTTTTAACTTATATAGTTAATAAATAAATTTATTTCCTGAACTTTATTTTAACGCCCGTTATTACCGCGCGTAACAGGTTAGCTTAAATAACCCTACGTAAATAAAATATACTAATATACAGCTATACTAAAGCTATTAAGCATAGGGCTTTTTTTAACCTAGAAAACTAATATATTAAATAATAATAGTATATTTATTATTATAAAACTTTAAAATTTATTTTAAACCGCGTTAATACTAAAACCTTGTTATTATTTTTATTTAACTTAGCTTTTATAAATAATTATTATACCCTAGTAACTAAGTAGCTAATTAGTTAACTTTAAAATACTAGCTACTTTTACTAGCTATAAAAAACCGCTAGCATTAAACCTTTTTACGCTATATTTTTGTTTAAAAATATTTAAACATGTTTTTTTTTAGCTATTTACCTACCTGCAGGTTTTTTTATCCGTGCTTTTTTATATAATATTTTTAAATTTTATTAATACTATACAGCTATATTATATATAAATATTAATAATATACTACTTTATATAATATTTTTATTATTTTTTATATTTAAATTATTAAATATCTTTCCCGCTGTTTAGCCCGTTTTATAATAAACGCTGCTATACTAATAAAATATTAATTATTAGCTAAAACGTTTTAACTATTTTTTAACTAAAATATAAAAATAAATTAAACATATATATTTTTAATACTTTTAATATAATATTAAATAATATTAAAGTTAATAATAATAAAAATAATATAGCTTTTTTAAATATATTATTTATATCGCAGCTTTTTAATTATAATAATTTTATATATAAAAAAACTATAATATAATATATTAAAAACTTATTTATTAAACAGCTATTTTTAAAAAAACTTTTTATTTTATTTATAATACCTTTAAAGTTAATATTATAAAAAATAATAAAAGATATTATAAAATATAATAAAAAATATTATAAAAAATAATAAAAAATATTATAAATAAAATACTACTAATAAAAAAAATATATTTAATTATTTTTTATTAAAAATAATACTATATATTATAGTTTAAAACAAGCCTTTATAATAGCTTATATACCCTATGTTTTACTATACTTTTATATTTTTACTGTTTAATAAAAACTACTTAATATAATATTATACTATATAACTTATTTTACTTATAACATAATATTAATAATATAATATTATAACTAGTAGGGTTAAACTTACTTTAATTACTTTAACTTAAATATAAAAAAACGCTTAAAAAATAAATAATATTAACTAGCTATTATTAATATAATATAATATAATAATATTAAAATATATTAAAATTATAAAATATATTAAAGTTATATTATATTATTAACTTTTATTTAAAAATTTATATAAAGTATTATAATACTAAGTTTAATATTTAATATATACCCGTAATATAAGTTTTAAACTTTAAAACAAAAAAAACAAAAATATATCTTAATAATAACAAAAAACAAATACTACACGGATAATTAAAATATTTAAATTATTTTAATTAACTTTTAAATATAAACTTATTTATTTTATAACTATTATAACTTATACCTACGCTATATTTAAAACCTAATATTTATATAAAATAATATAAATATAAATAAACATTATTTTTAACTATTATTTTTAAGTTAAAAAAACAGCAATAAAATCGGTATAAAACTAAAATATAGCTACCTAGCGCTTTTAAACTTATTACTATAGCTAACGGGCAGTAAAAACAACTTTTTTAACTAAAATATTATAGTTAGCTAAACTAAAAATTTAATAGTTAAAAATAATAATATAATTAATAAAGAAACTATATATTTTAAATATAGTAGTAAAACGTTATATTTTAGTAGTTAAATTATTATTAAAAAAAATAATAAATAATTCCTTAGTTTTATAAAAAAAAAAAAAAAACACTTATTATATAATTAAAATAAAACAGCTTTATAAAACTACTATTATTATTATAATTTTTTAAATATAAGCAGTATTTTAATTAATAACTATAAGCGGTTTTTAAACAATAAAAAAAAAGTTATATATAAAATACTAAACTATAAATAATATTTACTAGCTTAAAATTAATATTATTAAAATATATAATATATAATAAATAAATATTTGCTAAAATATAAAAAAAATAAATAAATAATTAACAACTTTAAAAATAAATAAATTAAAAATAATATTTTTAAAATTAGCGGTAAAAATGCTAATAAAATACTTACATGTACTATAAAATATAATTTAACTAATTAATTAATAAAACTAAGTAAAAGTTAGCGAAAACCTGCTAAACTAAAAAAAGTATTATAATATACTAGCGGCGTAGTAATAATAATAGTAATAATAATAATAATAGCAGTAATAAAAGTGGACTAAAAATTAATAAAAAATATTATAAAAATATTTTAACTAATATTAAGTATTATTAATATTAATAATATTATAGTTTATATATTAGCAGTAAAAATTAACAGTAAATATTTTTAGCTAACTTATTACCGCTATTACCGCTACCTGTTTAATAAATATATTATAAAGCTTAATTTATATTAAAAAATATTTACTAACATAATTTAATTTAAAAAATTATATTTACTTTAGTTTTATATTTTATAATAAGCGCTTATTTTTTATTTTTTATAAATCTTATAAACTATTTACTTATTAATAATTTTAACCCCGATATTTATAAAACACTACGCGGCCTTGCTGTTATACTTAAGTTATTTTATTTTATTTTTTTATTATATATATTTTTTTTTATAGTTAAACATAAGCGTTATTATACTATAACTTTTAAATAATATATATTAAATAATTATTATTTTATAACTTATTTTATACTAACTCATAATTATTTACAAGCTAAACTTATTATAAATAATTTTTAAAACCTTTTTTATACTTGGTTAGTTTAATAATTTAACTATTAATTTTAATACCTTAGTTTTCCCCGCATTAATATAGCAAGTTTACCGTTATTAGTTTAATAAATAAAGCGGTTTTTATTTTTAGCTTTTTTAAAAAAACGTTGCTGAAATATAGCGGATGTTTATATAACGTAAAACAACGTAGCGTTTATTAGCTTATTATTTTTAAAACTATACTTTTACCGATCTTTACTAGCTATTAATATTTTTAAAACAGTACTCCTTGTTTTACTTATATTTTTATTAATAGTATAATTAATAATACTTGGTTATTTTATTATTTTTATTTTATAAGTTAAATATTACTAGGTTTTTTTATACTATAATATATAATTTTTTATAACATAATATACTTATACGTTTAAATTATAAACCCGCTTAATATATTTACCCTTTTTTAATATAAATATTAAATACTTTATAAATAATAACTACTTAAAATATACTATAAATTTAATTATAACTTTTAACCTAACTATTGTTTTTAATATTATTATATTAAAAGTTTACAAAAAAAAATTATTATATTTATTAAGCTTATTTTAGCTTAAAAACTATTTATTTAATATTATATTTATAATATTATAATAATAACCCTTAAATATTTAATAATACTATTTTAACTTTTTTTAAAAAAAAACGTTATATATTAATAATAGTCGGCTTTTTTTTTTAATATACTTTATTAAATATTATTATAAAACAATATAAAATTATAAATATAAACGTTTACTATTTATTTAAATTATTAATAAAAAATTATAAGCTAGCTATTTATTATAAATATATTATATAAAAAAGCTTAAAAAACTCTTAAAGTTAAACTAAAACAAAAGCTTTTTTATTTAATTTAAAGTATTATAAAGCCGGGGATTAGTATTAATATAAACAGCCTAGTTATTAATAATACCTTTTTTTTTTAAGTTTAACTATAGCTGGGTAATATTTTTATATATTATATAACGCTTGTTTAGCTAAAACTTAATTTTATAAGTATTTTAAATATAAACAAACTAATAAATCTCTTTTTTAATTATTAAGCTATATATAATATAAACAGCTACTTAGTTTGCTAGCTGTTAATAATTAAACAGTTTAATTATAATAAATTTATTAATATAAGCTTTAGCTTATTAGCTAAGTATATTATATAAATATTAAATATAATTAAATAAAAACTTATAATTTAATAATTATTAATTTTATTTCGAATATACTACTACTATTACTTTATTTTATATTTACCCTTACTACTACCTTATATATAAAAGTTTATAAGCTAGTGTTTTTATAAATATATAATTAACTACTTAAAATTTAAGTATTAAAATATTATAATAAGTTTAATAATATTAACGAAATAATATTATATTAATATTTATAAAAACGTTTTTAATCCGTAATTACTACGTATAAACTATAAACAAAATTTAAATTAGTTTACTACTTAAAAATAACCTTATAATATAACTAAAAATATATTAATAAACTTGTTTATATTATATAATATAATATAAATATATATTTATATAAGCATAAATTATAAATTTAAACTTTTTAAGCTTAAAATAACTATTAAAACTTTATATAAAGTTAAGCTTTAATATAAAGAATTTTTTTTACCGAAACAATTAAAGCTTTTTTTAATAAGCTATTATGTTAAACTATTAACTAAAATAAATAACCTTTAGTTTATCCCGGTTAAAACTTAATATTATATTTCATTAAATATATAAATAAAATATATTATAGCTTATATTAAATATTTTAAATATAACTTTTTTTTTTATTAATTTAATATTTAATAATATTATATAATTTTTGTTTATTTTTTTTATTATAAAAACAACGCTTTATATTATAGTTAAATTAAAAACAAATTAATATTATTAAACTAATTAATAAAATATTTATAAAATATAAAACTATAAAAATCTTTTAGTTAAAAAAGTTTTTTTTTTAAAACTAATATTTTACTACTAAAATAAAAACAAAATTATATAATAATATATATTAAGTTTCCTTTTATTTTAACAAAAACCTTTTTAAGCTTTATAATAATAAACGTAAATTCTCGCGCTTAATTTTAATAAAATGTTTTATTTATTATATTTTAAATCTAATATTTTAGTATTGTTTAATCTTAGCTTTAGCAGAACAAAAATAATACTTGTTTTTTATAAAACCTTAATTTACTAAACAACGTTAAAAAGTTTAAAACATAATATATATTTTATATAGTTATACTATATAGCTTATTTATAATTTCGGTTTAAGTTAGTTTTTTTTTTAAATATTAGCTTTAAATTTAATTATTGTAATTTTTAAATAAAACAAATATTATTAATATATATATTTTTTAATTTAATAAATACTATATAAAATAAAATAAAATTTAAGCAGCTAAAAAAAAACCAGCTTACTTTTTAATAAAAACTTTTAATATAAACTATATATTATAATAAAGTTATTATTAGCTATTAAGCTTATTTAAATATTTAATAAATATAAATATTTAATAAACTATTTATAAATTTAAAATATATTTAATATAATATAATAACAGCTTTTATATTATTTATTTTATTAATTATAGTTTAAAAAATAACAAAGTATTTTAAATTTAAAAAATTTATATATAAATATAAGTATATAAAATCCGTCCGCAATATTCTTAATAATAATAGCTTTTATTAAATATAAAAAACAACTATTTATTATATTTAACAACTATACTAGCTACCTACTACGTTATATACATTAGCTACTTATACTAGGCTAATTATTAACACTTTTTCTAGCTAATTAATATAATTTAAAAAAAAACAAAAACCTATAAAAACTATAAAAATAAATAGTCCTAAAATTAAACACTTTGTTTATAAATATATAAATAAATAAAAATTAGCTTTATAAAAAATAAATAGTTTATTTTATAACTATATTTATAAAAAACATAAGCGGTATAATATAATAGTATATAAACTAAAACAAGGGTTAAAAAAACGGGTTTTATAAATAATATAATTTAAAATACTAAAAACTTTAAAAGCTTTGTTTAATATATATTTAAATAAGTAGTAGGTTAGTAGAAAATAATTATCTGTTTAATATATATTTAAGTAAATAATAAGTTAGCGGAAAACAATTAACCGCGTACTATAATTATTTAATTTTATAATTTATTATTATTAAATTATAAAGTTTTTTTTTATTAAATTTAATTTAATTTTAAATATATAATTTTTTATAGAAAGAATTTATTAAAAACAATTTAAAAAAATCTTTTAAATATAAAATTTAATGTTTTTTTTAAAAAAAGCTTTTATTAATATTATAATATAAATTTATATAAAAATTAATAAACTTAATATATATTTTTAATATAATTAAAGTTTATAGTAATTATAATTTTATTATTATTTTAACTTTATGATTAATAATTATTAATTTAAAATTATTTATAAAAAAGTTTAAAAGTTTTATTATTAAATATATTATAAAAAACTTTATTAGTTTAAAATTTAAATTAATATTATTATATATATTAAAAATAAATTTTTATAGTTTTAAAATAAATTATAATATTATTTATATATAGCTTAATATATTATATTTAATATAATAGCTTATTATTTATAAATTTTTAAATAAATTTTAAATTATTTTTAAAACTTATAAATATTATATAAAAACTTTTTAATTTGTTTTTAAAATATAATTATTATATAATTTTAATATTTAAGCTATATAAATAATTAAAAAAAAAACTTTTAATTAAAAATAATAATAATTTAATATAATTATTTTATTTATTTTTTTTAAATTAATATTTATTTTATTTTTATTTTTATTATTAATTATTTATAAAATTATAAATATTAAATACTTAAATAAAGTTAGCTTTTTTATTAATTTTATTTTATTAACTTTTAATTAACTTTATATATATTATATTTTATTATAATATTTTTATTATATTAAATTATATAATTATTTAATATTTTATTTAATTATTTAATATATATTATATTTATAATATATACGTATATATTATTTATTATAATAATTAAAATAAAATTTAATAATTATTATATATTAAAAATTAATAATATATATTTTTTTTTTTACTTAATATTTTTTATAACAGCTTAAAATTTTTTTTAATTATATTATTAAATATTAAAACTATTTATATTTTATATATTAAATTAAATTTATTTATTAACTATAATTTAAGTTTTAATATATTATTTTTAATATTATTTAATGATTTTTTAGCTTTTAATATAACTATTATAATAATATTTGTTTTATTTTAAGCTATAATATAATATTTTTATTTATTTATATTTTAAAATAATATTTATATAAGTTTATTTTATTTTATTAATTTATTAATATATTATATAAAAAATATAATTATTATATTTATAATAAAAAATATTATTAATATATTTTTTTTTTAAATATAAATATAAATTTATTTATTAAGTTTTTTATATTAATATTAAATAAATTAATATTATTAATAAAAAATATTATTATTATATTTATAAAAATTATAATTATTATTATTATAATTATTTATTATTAATTTAATTTATATTTTTAAATAAAATTTATAAATAAAATTTAATTTTTATATAATTTTATTTAAAAACTTTTATTAAAAAAGTTTAAATTTATTATATAATTATTTATAAATTTTACTTTAAATAATAAATTAAAATTTTAATTATTAATTAACTATATATTAATTTTAATAATTTTAATTTTTTAATAGTTTTTAATATATATTTTTAATTAATATTAACTTTTTAATAATTTTTATATATTTAAATATTATTATTTATTAATAAATATTAATATTATTATAAATTTTATATTAAAATATATTATTATAACTTAAAGATTTTTTTAATATATATTTATATTTTGAAATATATATATAAAACAAGGTTATTTTTAGTTTAACTTATTATTTTTAATAATTAAGCTATATTAATATTAAATATATTATTAGCTATATAAAATAACTTTTTTTATAATTATAATTAACTTTTTTATTATTATTAACTTTAATAATATAATATATTAAAAATATTATTTTTTCGGTAAATTGTTTTTAATAATAATAGTATTTAAATATTATTATAAAGGTATTTATTAAAAGTTTTACTCGCTAGTTTTAACTTCTTTTTTAATTCTACTAAGTAAAATTAAACCTTATAATAAATATAATATAATTAATAGTACTACTAGTACCTAGCTTATAAATAATTATAATAGATTACTGCTTTAAAGCTTAAGCAGGTATAGTTATTTTTAGTTGTTAAAAAAAAGTGGATTTAAAAGCGGTAAATAGGACTTTTAATACATGTTTTTATATATTTAACTATATTTATTATTTAAATATTATATTTAAAAGATTAAAAAAAAAATAAACTAGTTAAATTTTTTTTTATTATACTATAACCTTTTATTTTAAAATTTTATTTATAGGTTTTTATTTTTAGCTTATTAATAATTATTAATTTTTTATTTTTTATTTTAATATATATATTATTAAATAATTAATATTGTTTAATTTATTATTTATATATTTATTAATATAGTTTTTATACTTTTTTAAAAGTTATAATAAGTTTTATAATTATTTTAATAATTATTATAAATTTATTAATTTAAGTATGTTTTTATTATATTAACTATTATATTATTAGTAGTTAGTTTTAAAACTTTATTTATTATTTAAGTTATTATAATACTTTTTATAGCTTTTTATATATTTTTATAATATTTTTTATAATTATAATATTATTTTTAATAAATAATTAAATTATAATATTTTAATTTAAATATTAACTTTTATATATATTATATTAGCTGTTTAATTTAATATTATTAATATATTAATAGTTTTTAATATTTAAAAAAAAATATAATTTTAAAATATTTATAAAGCTATTTAATATAATCTTTATTTAAAAAATCTTTTTAAATAAATAAATAAAATGTATAATAATATTATTTTTATAACTTTATTATAACTTTATTATAACGTTAAGTATAATATATTTTATTAATAACTTATAAATTATATATTTAATTTCTTTTTATAGTTTTAATAGTTTTATATTATTTATATTATTTATATATATATTAAAATATTTATTTAAAGTTTATATATATATATTAAGTTTTAAATATATTATTAAATATATTTATTATGTTTTAATAATATTCTTTTTTAATTTTTTATAAAACTATTTTAATAATATTATTTTATATATTAACGTTTTAAATTTATACTTTTTTATATAATTATTAAAAAAAGTTATTTTATAAAATTTATTTTCTTAAATTTAAAATATATTATTTAATTAACTTTATTAATAAATCAATATTTTAATAAATAATATTTTTAAAAAACATTATATATTTATTATATTATATTAGTTTAATAAATTAAAATTAAAATATTTAATAAACTAGATTTTTTAATATATATTTTTTATTATTATAATTTATTATTTAAAAACTATATTAGCTTTTTTTAATATATTATTTAAAAAGGTTTTAATATATTGTTTTATTATTATTATTTAATTATTAATATAATTTTTCTTATTTTTTATTATATAAATTTTATTTTTTTATTTTTTTATTTTTTTAAATATTTATATTAAAATTAATATTAAATAAATAATATACTTTAAAGTAATTAATAATATTTAATAATAATAATCATTACTTAATTATTATAATAATGTCATAACCCAGGCGCTGTGTGTGGCTAGGGTGGCTGGTGGTCCATGCGGGGGCTATAGTATTCACTAGCCAGTATTCACTAGGCAACTGTAGTAAATACCTTCGCGGGCTATATATCTAGGTATAGATTCCTGTACTTATTACGCTTCTTTTTCCTTTCTTTTTTATATAAAATATTAGCTCCTAATAATAAGTAAATTAAGTGTTTAAACTTGCTGCTTTTATTATATTTATTATAATATTTTATATTATTATATTAATATTTAAAAAAATAATAAATTCTCTTAAAATAAAACAAATTAGTTAAATATAACTATTTATAATAAAAAAAACACTATAAATAAAATAGTATAAAAAAACCCTAGTGCGGAGCATCTAGCTAAAGTTAAAAAGAATATTATTTTAAAAATACTTTAATTATAACAGAATATTTTTTATAGCTAGCTATAATTTAAAAATATTATTTTAATTTAATAAAAAGCGATAATAATCTTTAAACGATTAATTATATAATAAGTTATAAAGCTTATAGCGTAGTCTAGAACTAAAACTTTTAGTAATAAAATGCTAAAAAGAAAATTCAATATTAAAGAATATATAAAAAAAGCGGAAAATTTAATTTTTAGTAAAGCTTTTAATTAATATTAAAAATATTTATTTTTTAAAGTTAAAATTTAAAAATATATATTTAATACTAATAAAGTTTAAAATAACCTTTAAGCTTAAATAAATTAAATTATATATTATTTTATTATTAAAAATAAACTATTTATTGTTTTTGCTACGCTTATTTAAAATAATAAAATTATTTAGTTTATTTTTAATAGTTTTATAACTAAGGTTTAATTCGCGAAAATAGTTAAAAAAAGCTAATAATAATATATACTAAGTTTAAAATATGCTTTATTTTATTAGTAAGCGTTTAAAACTTAATTAAAAATTTATATAATATTATTTATTGTTTTAACGCTAGCTTCGTAAACCTAGCGTATTATATTAATAGTATAAATATATATATTAATAATTTTAAAAAAAAGCTAAATAAGGTTTATTTTAATTATATTTAAAAAAAGAAAATCTTATATAATAATATATTTTATAAAGCTTAAAAGATTTAAAACTAAAAGTTAAAAAACTTAAAAGTAATAAATAAAAAACTTAAAAACTATATTATTAAGCTTATTAAATAATTTATTATAAAAATAAATCCTAGTTTTATTATAAATTTTATACTAGTAAACTTAATAGTTTTATTTAATATTTAAAATAATATGTTAATATTAAGTACTTTTTAAACAAAAAAAACTAAACGTTTTACTAAAGCTAAGTATTTATTTATTTTTATTAATAATAAGCTAAACGTTAATAAGCCCGAAGTTAAATTTAAATATTAGTTTATATTATTAAAAAATAAGTTAATTAAAAATATTAATTATTAAAATAATAATAAAAAGTAAATTATTTATATTATTAGTTATATAAATAATTTTGCTTTAAATAATATTATTTATTTTATTATTAATAAAATACTAAGAAAAAACTTTTAATTATTACTAGTAATAAATTTATATAATATTTATATAACTAATATAATAATTTAAATAAATATAAAACTATTTAAGTGTAATATAAAAACAAAAAAATAAAAGTTAAAAATAAATTTTTTAAATAAAAAATTAAGTTTATTTAGCTAGCTAGCTAAGCTTACGTGCTTAAAAAAGATTTTAAATATAATATATATAATATATTTTTTAATTAATTTAATAAAAAAACTATTAAAAAAATAAAAAACTTAAAAATAACTTTTATATTTTATTATAAGTTTATTTAAATATATAATTATTAATAGTATAAAAACTATATTATAAAGATAAAAAAAGCTAACGTAATAAAAAAATAAAAAAAAAATAAAAAAATTTAATAACTAAACGTTTTTTAAAAATATAAATATAAACTAGAAATAGTTCTATAGTAATTAATCGGCGTATTTAAGATATTATAATATTATTTTAATAAATATAGTTAATAATAAACAACAGGTTTACGCTAAACTTATTTTTAATTAAATAAAAATATTAATTATTAAAAAATAATATTTTATTTATTATAAATAAAACTACTGGAGTAATTTTTATTTTATAAAAATAAAATATAAAAAACTAAACATAATTTATATTAGTAAAATTATCGTAAAAGTTATAAATATAAGTTATTAGGATTTTTTATAGTTAAAAAACACTGCTTAAATAATTAAACCTTTTTTTTAAGTTAATAAAAGTGTTAATATTAAATATAAAATAGTATAAAAAAATATTGTTTAATTTTTTAAAAGGATTTTTTAAAAGGGATTTTTTATTTATAAAATATATAGTAGTAAATAATAAATTTATATTAATTACGCTAGTATTATTTAATATAAAAGGAAATATATATTTTTTTTTAGTATAAAATTTATATTATAAATAATATAAGATTTAAAACTAAAAAAAATAATTAGTTTTAAGCTAAATATAATTATAAAGTATAATAAAAAAATAACCTAAACTATAAATATAACTTTATAACTATATTTTTAAGTATAAAAATATATAATATTAAATATTTTTATATTAATAGTTAATATAAAATATAATATAATTATTAGTAAAAAGTTTTTTAAAAATTATAATATATTAATTAATAGCTAGTAAAGTAATTATTATTTTATAATAATTAAAAAGCAGGTTATTATATATATAATATTTTAATAAATATTATAAAGGACTTTATTATTAATTTTATATATTAAAAAGATATAAATTATTATAAATAAATAAAAAAATAAAAAAATAAACGCTATTAAAATAAATATATAAGTTAAAAACGTTATGCTATAAAATTATCGTTTAAAAAATAAAAATTAATAAAATTTGTAAAAATAATAGCGTAAGTATATAAAAAAATTATAAAACTAAAAAAAAAAAAAAATAAAACTTTTATATTTATATTTTTAAAAGTATTTATTTTTAAAATATTTATTAATATATTATAACCTTTATAAATAAGCTTTAATTTAAGTATTAATTAAAAATAATAAAAAGTTAATTATATAAAATAATTATTAAATAAAGAAAATTATAAACTTTTTATTTTTAAACTATTTTATATAAAAATAGCTAATTATCTGCTATTTAAAAAAATAATTAAAAATATATAAGGTTTATATATATTATGAAAAAATATTATTAATTAATATAAATATTAATTAATATAAATTATTATTATAAGTACGGCTGTATTTATTATAACTATTAAAAAAATAATATTAAAGCGTATAAATATATTATTTTATATAAAATTAATTATATTATTAAACAAAAAAAATAAAATAAATTAATTAAAAACAATGTAAAACTTTAAAAAAAAATATACTAGTAAATATTTAAATAATATTATAAATATTTAAATATTTTTAATAAAATAACATTTAACGAGCTTTTATTATAATAACTAGGAGTAAATTATTAGATTATTATTAATAAAACGTTTAAATTATTAAAATATATTATGTTATATAAAATATTATTAAAAAAAATAAAAGCATGTTATAAATATATAAAAAAAAACTTGTTTAAAAATTTTATTGAACTAATGAATATTTTATAAGCTATATTAATATTATTTATATTTAAAGGAAATAAGTTTTTATAATTTTATATAAATTATTAAAAATTAAATAATATTATTTAAAAAAACTAATACTTATTATTTTTAATAAAAAAAATATTATTAAAACTATTTAATATTAAAATATATATAAAAATTAATATTTAATAAGCTTTTTATTATATATAAATTATAAAAAATAATGAAAATTTAATTATATTTTATATTTAATATAATATATATTAGTTTAAAGTAATATTTTTTAAACTTATAAATAAATTATTTATTTTTTAACGTTTTATTAATAATATTTTAAAAGATTATTTAAATATATTTTATATAGCATATATTAATAATATTTTTATTTATTTAAATAATAAATTAAAATATAATAAATATATAAATAAAATATTAATATAGTTATATGCTGTAAAACTATAAGCTAATTTTAAAAAATATAAGTTTTATATTATTAAAATTAAATTTTTAAGCTTTATTATAAAAATAAAAAATATTATAATAAACTTAAATAAAATAAAAAATATTTAATATTAATAGTTTTTAATAAAAAATAAAAAAGTATATTTTAAAAATATATGTTTTTTTTTAAGGTTTTATAATTTTTATTAATAATTTATTAAATAGTACGGATAAATAATAAAACTATTAAATAATTTAATTTATACCGGTTTAAATTTTAATTAAACTAAAAAATATTAGGCGGTTTTTAGCTAATTATAAAAAGTTTTAATAAATATATTAATATTATAATATTTTTTATATAAAATAAAAATTTAAATAAAAATTAATATATTTAATAATATAGCTACTAAAGTATTTTTATAATATAATAAGCTAAAAAAACTATAAAAGCTAGTAGTTTTTTTTTTAAAACTTTATATAAAATAAAATAAAATTATAATATTTATAATAAAAAAATGCTTATAGTTATAAAAAGTTTATTATATTAAAAGGTTAAATTAACTAGTTTATAAAAATAATAGTTTTTTATAATTATTATTAATTATATAATTTTAAAATATTTTAATATAAAAAAAATATTAAACTTATAATAAATAAAATAGGTTAAATTAATTTTATATAATAATTTTATAATTATTTATTAATTAAAATTAAAAAATATTATTATAAATATTTTATTTTATTTTATTAAAAATATAAAAATATAAAAATAAAAATAAAATAAATAATAAATAATAGCTTTATTTAAGCTAGCGGTAAAAAGGTTTGTTTTATTAAGTATAGCTAAAATATATATATTAAATAATATAAAACCTTTGTTATTATTAAGCGTGGTTTTAATTAATATATTATTAAAAATTAATTATATAAACGTTAGGTTAAACAAGTAATATTTATAAATAAAAAGTAATATTTATTTTAATTAGTTTATATTTAATAACTTATTTTTATATAAAAAAAAAACTAATAATATTAAAAACTAATAACTTATAAATATATATTATTAAAAAAGTATATAGTTAATTAATTATAATATATTTTAAAAAAAATTAAATTTAATAGCTAGTTATAAAAAAATACTAGTAGCTAGGGCTATATAATAATATAAAATAATATATAACGAATTATTTTTATTGTTTAATAAAAGTACTTTATAATAAAACATTAAGCAAGCTTATATTTTTAAAAATATTTAATTATTTATAGTAATATTTAATAATAAATTTTAAAAATTTTTCGCTAAATTAAAACAGAAATAATATAATTTTTTATATAATTAATAAATTATTAAAAATATTGTAAATAATAATATATAAAAATTTTATAATAGTTAAAATAATTATTAAAATATATTATTAAAAATTTTATTAAATATTTAAATAGCTAGAAATGTTTATAAATAATTAAAGTAGTTAGTTTATTTTAAACTTTATAAATAAATTATTAAAAATATATAAAATAAAATTAAACTTTTTATTAACGGGTTATAAATAAACTATAAAATAAGTAAAAATTATATATTAGTAAATAAATTAATATTTATAATTATTTATTAATTAATTTTAAAAAAACTAATTATAAGCGTTTTTTATTTTAAATATTATATAAGCTTTATTATTATATAAATTATTAAAAAAATTAATACTATAAAAAGTTATAATAAATAAATAAATAAAAATAACCTTTAATTAAAAATTTAAAGTTAAAAATTTAATAAATTATTTAATATAAAAACAGCTAAATTATAAAAAAGTTTAAATATTTGCGCGAAAAGTATATAAATATATAAAAATAATAAAATAATAAATAAAAAAAGCTTAATAAAAAATAGTTAATTAAGTTAATAAATATTAATATGATTTAAATTTTATAGTATATAATTATATATATATTTTATAAAAAAAAAAATTTTAATTTAATTAAATAATAAGCTTAATTACCCGATAATTAAAAATTATTATAAAATTATTAAAATATAATTAAATAGTTTTAATATATTTAAATTAAAATTGTTTAATAGTTAGTATAGTAGTTAATAATTTTATACGGATTAGCTTCGGAAATATTTTAATAATTTTTTATTAGGTTAAAAATATAAATGTTTTATTAAAAAAATAATAAACTTAAATTTAAGTAATAAAAAAAAAAAAAAATTTTTAATTTTTTTTATATATTTAATACTATAAGCTATATTATAAAGTTGTTTAAAAAAGTTAAAAATATAATAATAAATAATATTCTGCAGTAAACTTAAAAAACTTATTAGTTAAAATTAAAAAATATTATAAAAAAAATCTAAATAAAGTAAAGCTATTACTACGCTTTAAAACATAAATAAATATAGCTATAAAAAAAAAGTTCGTTATAAAATATAAAAATAATAATTAACTAGCAATAATAAAGTTATAAAAAATATATAAAAGGTTTTATAAATAAGTTATAATTAAAAAATACTTATTATATAATTAACTACTAACTTAATTAAAAAAAAACCAAAAATATAAAAAGCTTTAAAAAATTAATTAATTATTAACAGCTAAAGGGAATTTTTTAATTTTAGGAGTATTAATTAAAAAGATTTATTGTTTAATTCCTTATACGAGCGAATTAAACGATCCTGTGGATCTAGAGCCCCGTACGAGGCGAAAGACTCGGGCCAAGTCTTTTTGCGGAGGGGGGATTATTATAGCCCAGGCGCTGTATGTGGCTAGGGTGGCTGGTGGTCTATGCGGGGGCTATAATATTTACTAGCCAGTATTCACTAGGTAACTATAATAAATACCTTCGCGGGCTATATATCTAGGTGTAAATTTCTATACCTATTACGCTTCTTTTTCTTTTTTTTTTATATAGAATATTAGCTCCTAATAATAAATAAATTAAATGTTTAAACCTGCTGCTTTTATTATATTTATTATAAATAATTATATTTAAATTTATATAATCTTAATTATTATAATAATTTATACTATTTAAAATATATAATTTTATATTAAATAAATTAAAACTAGTATTATTAAATAAGTTTTAAATAAAAGAATTATTGTTTAATATTAATATAATAACTATATATTAAAAAATATTTAAACTAGTTAATAATATTTAAATATATTTAATAATAATTAATATTAAATAATTAAAAATATAGTTAAATTTTTATATATATAATATTTTAAGTTATATATATATTTAAAATCTATAATATTAAATAATTTTTAATTTTTTAAAAAATAATTAATATATATATTAATTAATAAAATACTTTTTTAATTTAAAATTAAATTATATAAAATAACTATTTAAATAATTATAATTTAATTTAATTTAATAACTTATAATAAATATAAATTCCTTTTTAAAAATAATATTATTTAATAATAAAAATAAAAATATTATATATTTATTAATAATTTTATAAAAATAAAATTTAATATATTAATAAAACTATTATAAATAAATATATTATAAAGATAATAAATAAATATTAAAAGGATTATAAAATTATATTTTTAATACTTAAATTTATAAAAATAGATTAAATAAAACTAAAAATGTTTAAAATAAATATTTTTTATATAATAATAATATAAAAATTAAAAAACTTATTTAATAATGTTATTTTATTTTATTAAATATTTAAATTTATTAATAAATATAATAAAATAATGTTTTAAAACTTATTATTTAATGTTTTCTTTTAAATTATTATAAAATTATATAAATAATAAAAAATTAATTAATAAAAAAGTTTAATATAAAAAATAGCTAAAAATAATATAAGTTATATTTATTTTTAATTAAAACTTTTATAGCAAAGTTTTTTAAAGTTAATTTAAATATATTAAGTTATATTTTTAATTTTAATTTTAATTTAAGTTTATAGTTAATATTTTTATAACTAGCTTAAAAAGTTAATTTTAATTTAATAATAAAAATAAATTATATTTAAAGTTAAATATTTTATTAAATAAGCTAGGTATTTTTAAAATGAAAAATTTAAACATATATATAAAAGTTTAATAATTATAAAATTACTAACTATTATTTATAAATAAAATAAAATAATTATTTAAAAAAAACATTTATAAATATTATTTATAAACGTTGTTTATAAATAAAGTTTTTAAATAATATTAAAATAACGTTATTTAATAAAATAATATTATTTAATAAAATATTAATCTTTAATACTTAATAATATTTATAACTTATATATAATTAAAAAGAAATTATTTAAATAATCATTTAAAACTTTTATTAATAATTTTTAAAAAAAATATAATTAATAATTAAAACTTTTATAAAAACTTTAAATAAAAAAACTATTATAAAAAAACCTAGTATTTAAAGTTTTTAAAAAACTTTATAAGTTTTTTTTAATAAATATTAATATAAAAAAAGTTTTAATTTTTAATTATTTTTATTATTATTAATAATTAATATAATAATAATAATATATTTATAAATTATTAATAATATATGAAAAATATATAATATTAAGTTATATATAATTATTTTTTTATATTTAAAAACAAGCTATTTTTTAATTTTATTTTTTATATAAAAATAAAAATATATAATTTATATAAAATAATTAATAATAGTTTTTTTTATATAATTAACTTTATATAGTTTTATTATAATTTAAAAACTATTAATACTAATAATTTTTATATAATTAAAAACTAAAAATAAACATAAAGTTATTTAAATAGTTTTTAATACTTTAATTTTTATATAAATATAAAATAAAATATTTTAATATTTATTTAAAATTAACTTTAATAAGCTGGTATTATTATATTATTAATATATTAAACTTATTATAATAATACTTTTTTTAAAATATAATATTTAATACTTTTTATAGTTTTATAAACTTTTTAATTTTTATTTATTATTTATTATTTTAAAAAAGATTTTTTATTTTAAAATCTTTTTTTAATATAATATAATATTAAAAGCATATAATATTTTAATATTTAAAAATATTATATAATAATATTTTTTTAAAACAATAAAAACTTTAAACTAAATATAATTATTTTATTAATTATATAATATTATAATAATAAAAAAATAAGTAAAAAAAGTGCGTTGTTTAATTTTAGTTTAAATAAATGGGTACTATAGCTTAAATATATATATTACTAGCTATAATATTATTATTATTAATTTAAAAAACTTAAAATATATAATTAATTATTTATAAACTAAATAAACTTTTATATATTTAAAAATATTATTTTAATAATATAGCTAGTATTATACTATTTTATTAATAAAACAGCTATAAATAAAGGTTTATATTTAAGTAATAAATAAAGCTAAGAAAAAGCCGGCAAGTTAACTAGTTATATATTAAAGCTATTAAGTAGGAAATATTTAAATAAAGTATAGTAATATTAATAGTTTTAACAACTTATAATTAAACTATTTATTAAGGGCTAATTACTTACTATAAACAGTAAATAAATAAATATTATTAAAAATAAAATATAGTTTTAAATACAATTATTATAAATAAGCTAAAGCTTTTAAAGTTAGCTTATAACTTTATTATATATAATTATATTAATATTTCATTTATATATTTATTATATTTTAATTTATTATTAAAATAAATCAAAATATTATGAATATATATAATATATAATATATTTAACAAAAATTATTTATTAAAAAAAAGCTATTTTTTAATATTTTTTAAATATAATTAAAAATATATACTTTAAATAATAAAGTTAATTATAGTTTATATTTATAATTAATTTTATATAAAGTAAATTTAATATATATTAATATTTATAATTTATATATTGTTAAAAATTAAAAACATTAAAAATAAAGAATATTATATACTTGCTTTAAACCTTTATTATTATATAACTTTTAAATAAGCTTTAATAAGCTTTTATAAGTATATAATTAATATTGTAAATATTTATAAAAACTTAAAATAAAAAAGCCTTTATAAAAAAAAAAAAAAGGTTAAATATATTACTTAAAAGCAATAATATTCTTATTTTTTATCCTTTATTTTTAATAACTTTTTAAATAAAAAAAAGCCTTTAAGTTTTAAAAAAATTAAATAAAAAAATCTTTTTTTTTTAAAATATTATAATATTAAAAAAGTTATATTATAATTTTTAAAAGCTTTTAAAAGTTTAAACTAAATATAATTATTATATTAATTATATAATAAAGTTATTTTTTTATAATTTATAATATTATATTTATAAATAAAATATAATTATTTAAACTTATTATATTATTTATTATTAATATTATTAATATTATTAATTTAAAAACTATTAAAATATTATAATAATTAATAATATAATTAATAATTAATAAATTTATTTAATTATATTTTAAAAGTATAAAATAAAAAATATAAATATAAAGCAAAATAATTTTAATAGTTTTAATAATTATTAAGTTATAATTAAGCTTTATAAAACTAACTGCTAGCTATAAGTAGTAAATAAATAAATATTATTAAATTTAAAATATAGTTTTAAATAAAATTACTATAAAAAAGCTAAATCTTAAACTATTTAAAATTATTAATATATATATTTATATTTTTAATATAAAATATTAAATTAAATTAATTAATATTTAATATAATTTATAAACAAGTTATATATTTAAACAAATTATATACTTATACTTATATTAATTTTTATATAAAATTAACTATAAAAATATATACTTTACTTTTAAATAACTTTATTTAAAAAGTTTAAAAAAATAAAATAAAATAAACTTTTAAAAAGTTAAAACAAATTTATTTTTATATTATATTATTATTTAAATATTATATTATAATACTTTAATAATAATGTAAATTTTATATAATTAAATTATTTAAGTTTAAAATCTTATATTTATTATTATATAAATATAAAAATATATAAATAAAAGATTTTAATTTATAATAAGTATAAACGTAAAAATAATTTTTTTTTTATTATATTAAAAAATAAACTTTAAATATATTAGTTTTAATAAATAATAAAACTAGGGTTTTTTTTTTTTTTAATTATAATAATATTAAATAAAATCTTATTTTATAAAAACACTTATAATTAATATTAATATTAAAAAATATTTTAATATTTATAATAATAAAAAACTTTATATAAAAAATATTTATAAATAAAATTAAAATAAAAACTAATATTATTTTTAAGTTTATATTATTATATTTTATATATAAAAATATATATAATATAATAGTTATTTATTTTTTTATAATTATATATATAATATTTAAAAAGAATTTAATTATATTTTTATTTATATTTATAATTAAATATAAAGCTAAGCTTAATATTTTATATAAATATAATAAATTTAAATTTAAATAAAAGCTTATATAGAAAATATTTATATTAAATATTTTTAACTAGTTTTAAATATTAGCTAATAAAAAAAAAGCTATATATATTATTAAAGGTTTAAAGAAAGCTATAAAGTTGTTATAAACGCGGCTAATAATTATAATAAAAAAATTAAAACTTTAATAATATTATAATTTAAATAATATTATAATTTAAATAATATTATATATTTTATAGCTATTATTATTATATATTTATAATTATTATTAATTATATAGAAACGTAATAATAAATAAACTAATAAATATTATTATTAATATATTTAAGTTTATTAATAATATTTTTTATAAATTAATATTTATAAAATAGTTTATTATTATTATTATATTTTAAATTAAATTTATAAACTAATAAATATAAATATAGTTATATTTAATTTATTATTTAAATTTAATTTATAATAATAAATATATTAAAATAATAATAAAAATTTAATATTATAAATATTAATAAAATAAATATTATAAAAGTATATTTATATTATTAAGTTTAATTATATAGCTAGCTTTATAATTATTTATTTAAAATTTTAAAATTAATATTATTAATATAATTAAGCTATAATTTATTTTAATATTTAAATATATTATTATATTATTATTTTTAATTTTATTATAAATAATTTGTTTTAAATATTTATAATTATTAATAAAAAAGCTTTAAGCTATATTTTTTAAGTTATATTATTTATAAAGCGTTTTTTTAAAAAGAAAATCTTTTAATTATATTTATTTTAATATTAAAAATAATAAATATAAGCTATAAAAAAGCTATATTAAATATTTTAGTTGTTTTTAAATATAATTTATTTATTTTTTAATATTTTTATAAAATAAATAATTTTTTTATTTAAAAAAATTATAGTCTTTATAAATATAAATACTTGTTAAAAAACTATTATTAATTTATTTTAAAAACTATTTATTATATTATTATATATTTTTTTATTTTTATATATAAAAATTAAATATTATATAATAATAAAAACGTTATTAGTAAAAAATATTAAAAAAAATATTAAAAAAAATTAAAAAAAACTTTTTAATAATTTATATTTTATATTATTATTATTATTAATTAATTTATTATACTGTTATATAGCGCGGCTATTTTATTTATTTATTTTTATAAATAAAAGCTGTACTAAAAACGTTTTTTATAGCTTTTATAATAAACGTTTTTAAAAAAACATTTTATAGTTACAGCTAGCAGCTTTAGTGGTAAATAGTTGGCCCGTATATATAAATGTAGTATATGTAGCTAAGTTGTAGCTAGTGCTGTGGCTTACTTATATATATATTTATTTATAAATTACTTAAATAGCTTACTGTTAAAGATTAAAGCCCCCGAGGCTACTTTTTTTCTCTAGCTTATAATTAATATATAAATTTAAAATTTATTATATAAAACCGCGAATATATTTTTATAATAATTATAAGCTTTTTTAAACGTTATTAATAACTAACTTATTATATTTTTTTTTATCGGATAACTTTTATTAGTAAAGTAAAATACTTAAAGCTAATTTATTTATATATTTTTATATAAAACAGCTAATTATAGTTTTCGGAAATTTACGAGCGTTTTTATAAAAGTTTATATAACAGCTACTTTTTATAGCTATTTTTATTTTTTGTTTTAAAGCCCTTGTAGCCCTTTATTTATATCTAACCTTTTGATTAGTTTATTTATTTTCTTTTTAAAAATATTTTATAGTATATTTTTTATATAAATTATATATATTTTAAACTTGTAAGTATATTTTTTTAAATTTTATAAGCAGTTTAGCCGACTTTTCGCTTGGATATTTTTTCGCGGTTTTTTACTTGCTTTTAATTTTAACTTATTATCTTTGCCCTTATATTTTAAAGTATAAAACGTTTGATTTTATATTAAAAATTATTTTATTTTAACTTATAGTTATATTTTTTTTAATAGCTTAACTGTAAGCCGGGTTTACCGCTTAATATATTTAAGATTTTATTTAAGCAGCTGTTTAAAATGTTAAAAATAACCTTTCGAACTAATTTACGGCTAAAATCGTTTTAATCCGCTAGAACTATATAAACAAAATTGTTTAGTTTTAAGCTATTTTAAATAGCTATATTGCTGCTGTTTTTATATAAAAGTTTTATTTTATTTTATTTAATTTTTTTTTTATTTAGTTTAGTTAAATTTAACGTGTAGCTATTTTTATTTAAAAATAAATTACGTATTAACGGCGATATAATCGGCTTAAATAAAGTTAAGTTTATTTATATATACGGAAAACTTAAATAAAAAGTTTAATAAATCGTAAAACTTGTTTTTATATATATAAAACCTAATAAATAAAATTTTATTATAATTATATTAGTATTTAATTAAATTTATAATAATTTTAATAAAGTTGCGAAAATATTATATAAACTTAAATTAATAAAAATAAAAAATAATAATATAATATATATATTTTTTATAATTTAAAAAAAAAATAACTAGGATATAAGTATTTCTGTATAATTTAATATTTTTTATATTTAAAATTTACGCGCGGCTATTTCTAATAAGTTATAAGCTAAAATTAATAATTGTAAAATATTTCCTGATAAATATAATATTTTTATTAGTTTTTTGTTTTGTTTTAAAAGTAGTTTTAAGTAAAGGTATAAACTAAATAGCTAAAATTATAGCTAAACTAGTTATTTTAAAAGTACTACGTTTATAAACTTAAACAAAATTAAAATTAATAGTATTATACTTATTAAATTAGCTTTAAAAAAGTTTATAAACGTTAACCCGGCTGATTTTTTTAATATTATATTTATTTAAATATTAAAAAGGTAAATAGTATTTAATTTTATACGTAAAAAAAAGTAAAAGCGTTAAAATAACTATTATTATAAAAAATATAGCTTTGTTATATATAAAGTAAAAGTTTATAGTTTATTACTTTATAAAAATTACGTACGCTTTAAAAATAAAGGTTATAACAATTAAGCTTTTTATATAATAGTAGTTTATTAGTGTTTTATATTAAACTTTTTATAGTAAAAAGAGCTGGGGGGGTAATTACGGCTAATAGCTTTAGTAGTAAATAGTTAGCCCGTATATATAAATATAGTATATATAGCTAAGTTATAGCTAGTGCTATAGCTCACTTATATATATACTTATTTATAAATTATTTAAATAGTTTACTGCTAATAATTAAAGCCCTTAAAGCTATTTTTTTTTTTTAGCTTATAATTAATATATAAATCTAGAATTTACTATATAAAACCGCGAATACACTTTTATAATATTTATAAAAAGTTTAAAAAACGTTTTAAATTAAATTAAATAATTTTATTTTTATTTAACTTTGTTTATCTTATTTTTTATAATATATATTAAATTTTTATTTTAATTAAAATAAAAATAAAATAATAAAACTTTTAAATAAATATATATTATATATTTATTAAAACTTTAAATAAAATTTTTTTTTTTAAATATATATAATCTATAACTTTTATGGTTTTTTTAAGTATAAGCTTTAATAACGTGCTATATTAATTATTATTTTATACCGGGCGTTTAAAACGTTTTTTTATTTTTTTATTTTTTTTAGCTAAATTATATATTTTAATTTATTTTATTTTTAAAATATATTTAAAAATATTTATAGCTATAGTTAAAGGTTTTTCTTTTACGCTATAAATGTTATTTTCTTTTATAAGATTTATTTTTATTATTAAAAAGCTAATAGTATAAAATAATATATTTTTTTGTTTTTTTATTAAATATATATTTATATAATAATATAAAATAGTTAAATATTTATTATTAAGAAAAACTTATTTTTAATTTAATTGTTTTAATATATATTTAAAAATTTATTAATATTTTATATTATATTATAAAAATATATTCGCGGTTTTATATAGTAAATTTTAAATTTATATATTAATTATAAACTAAAAAAAAAAAAAAAAAAAAAAAGGCTTTAATTTTTAGCAGTAAGCTATTTAAATAATTAATATTTAAGTATATATATAAATAAGCTATAATATTAGCTATATTTTAGCTATATATATTATATTTATATATATAAGCTAATTTACTACTATTAAACCTGCTAGCTATAACTACTCCTTTAGCTTTTTTTATTATAATAAATTAAGAATAAAAAGCTTAATTATTATAGCTATTATTAATAAATTATATATAATTTTTATAAAGTAATAAACTATAAATTTTTATTTTATACGTAGTAAAGCTATATTTTTTATATTTATAGCGTGCGCGATATAAGTGTTGTTTTTTTTATATAAATAACCTTTTTATTTATTTTTTTAATATTTAAAAAGCTATAACGGAAAAAAGATTATTATTATTTTTAATATAGCTAAACTAATTACACTTTTTTAAAATAAATTTAATAAAAATAATATTATTAATTTTAAGTTTATTTAAGTTTATAAGCAAAGGATTTTTAAAATAACTATTTTAAGTATAATTTTAACTATTTAGCTTATATTTTTACTTAAAGCTATTTTAAAAATAAAATAAAAAACTAATAAAAATATTATATTTATTAAAAAACGTTTTATAATTATTAATTTTAGTTTATAATTTATTAAAAATACCCGCGTATAAATTTTAAATATATAAAATATTAAATTATATTAAAATATTTATATTTTAGCTAATTTTTTTTTAAATTATAAAAAAAATATATATTATAGTATTATTTTTTATTTTTATTAATTTAAGTTTATATAACGTTTTTATAACTTTATTAAAATTATTATAAATTTAATTAAATATTAATATAATTATAATAAAGTTTTATTTATTAAATATTATATATATAAAAATAAGTTTTATAATTTATTAAACTTTTTAATTAAACTTTTTATATATATAAATAAATTTTATTTTATTTAAACTAATTATATTATTATTAATATATAATTTACTGTTAAATAAAAATAGCTATATATTAAATTTAGCTAAGTTAATTGAAAAAAAAGTTAAATATAATAAAATAAAGTTTTTATATAAAAATAATAATAATATAATTATTTAATATAATTTAAAGCTAGGTAATTTTATTTATATAGTTTTAATAAATTAAAATAATTTTAATTATAAATTAGTTCGAAAAATTATTTTTAACGTTTTAAACAGTTATTTAAATAAAATATTAAATATATTAAATAATAAGCTTAGTTTAAAATTACACTATTTAAAAATATATAATTATAAGTTAAAATAAAATAAGTTTAAGTATAAAATTAAACAATTTATACTTATAAATAAAAAAACTATAAATAAATAATAATAAAATATTAAATAAAAAGTTAATAATAAATAAATAATAAAATTAAACAAACTATTTATAAATTTAAAATAATATATTTATAAGTTTAAAAAAGGTAATTTTTATATTAAAATTAAAAAATTTATATTTTAAAATATATATAAAATAAATATTAAACAAAAAAACAATAATTATAAACAAAAAGCTGTTAATTAAAACAAACCTAGCTAGTATAAATAATTTTTTATAAAATCGCGCGCAAGCTTTTAAAAATAATAATTAGCTGTTTTATATAAAAATATATAAATAAATTAGCTTTAAATATTTTGCTTTATTATTTAAAAAAAATTTTTTTAATAAAATAATTATTAACAACGTTTAAAAAACCTTATAATTATTATAAAAATATATTCGCGGTTTTATATAATAAATTCTAGATTTATATATTAATTATAAGCTAAAGAAAAAAAGTAGCTTTAAAGGCTTTAATTTTTAGTAGTAAACTATTTAAATAATTTATACTTAAGTATATATATAAGTAAGCTATAACACTAGCTATATCTTAGCTATATATACTACATTTATATATACAGGTTAACTTATTACCACTAAAGCTGCTAGCTATAACTTATTATAGTAATTCTTTATAGTATTTTATAGCTTTTTTATTTAAAAAAAGTTTTTTTATTATAGTTTTAAATATTTTTATAAGCTTAGTTTGTTTTTATTTAACTAGCTATTTATTTTATAATATTATTTTAAAAGTTTTATTATTTATTTATAAGTTTTACTAATAAAAAGCCGGCTAATAAACGCTAATAAATACTTTTAACCTGCTATATATTTACTTTTATTTCTACTATTTTTTATATTATAAATTAAAATAATAACTTTTATTTATATATTTTTAATTATTTTAATATATAAGCGTACCGCTAATTAACTTATAAAAAATATTATTTTAAAGCTTAAATAAAAGTTTAATAAAAGAATTCCTATTTTAACTTTTATATATTTTATAAGCGTAGCTTTATATGCTTTTATTATTTTATATAAACAGGTTTTTTAATAAATTTTAAGCTTTTTAATAAATTTTTAAAATTTATTATTTTTTAATAAAAAATATTATATTAAAGCTTTATATATTAAAACGTTTTTTATCCCTATTATATAAAGCTGTTTTATTTTTTTTATATTAATATTTTAAGCCGAGCTTTTTAGCTTTATAACTGTATACTATTATATAGTAAACTTTTTTTATAGCTTTTTAAAATATTTCTGCTATATTACTTAACAATTAAAAAACAGTTTTATAAACTAAAAGTTTTTTTTAAATATAACTATTATACCTTTTTACTTTATATTATTTATAATCTTTATATATTTTGCTATGAAATATATTAAATTATTTTTTTCAACGTAAACTTTATTTTATAACATTTTATTTAAGCTTTATATATTATATAAACTATATATTAATTATTTTAAATTTTTATATAACGTTTTTTAATAAATATAAATATATATAAAATATATTTTAAATATTTTATAATGATTAATAACATTATTAACTTTATATTTATTATTAAAGCTTACGTTATATTAATTAAAGAAAAAATTAGCTATATTTTTTATTATTGTATTAAATAATAAATCTTTTTTTTTTTAATTTAAAATATATTTAAAAAACACTTTTTTTAATTAAATTAAAATTATATATATTAATATAGGGTTTATTTTTAATAATATATTTATTTATTTAATTATATATTATAATTATAAAAATCTTTTAACTTTTTAATTAAATTAAATAATTTAAATAACTAAAAATAATTTAATATCTTTTAAATTTATATTAAATTATTTAATTATATATTATAATTATAAAAATCTTGTAATTTTTTAATTTAATTAAATAAATTAAATAATTAAAAATAATTTAATATTTTTTAAATTCATATTAAATTATTTTATTATAAAATTATAATATAATAAAATCATAAAATATATATTAATTAAAAAAAATATAACGTAATTTATAAGCGAGTTATATATTTAAACGAGCTATATATTTATAAAAAAGTACTTTTTTATATATAAATAGCTATAAAAGTATATATTTTATTTTTTTATAACTTTATAGCTAAATTTTAAAAAAATATAAAAAAATATATTTTAAATAGCTTATTTAATATTAAATTTATTTATATTCTTTTATTATTTTTCTGATTTTATTAAAATAAAATAACGTTAAAAGAAATTTATAGTTTTAATTTTTAAAAAATTTATAAAATTAAATTAAACCTTTAAAAATTAATAAAAATTATTTTTATATAATATAATTATTTAAACTTTATATAATAATACTTTAATAATTTTATAAATTTCGTATAATTAAATAACTAGGGTTTAAATTTTTATATTTATTATTAAATAAGTTTAAATAAATCGTAAAAATATAAAACTTTTATTTTTTAAATTAATAAAGGTTTAAAACTTTAAGCTTTATTTTTATTTATTTTGATATAATTTATATATTATATAATAATTAGCTAAACTTAATAATAAAAGTAATAATAAAAGTATTAAATATATATATTTTATTTTATTTATTTACTTTATTAAAAAAAGTTTTATAAAATAAAATAATAAATACTTATATTTATTATTTAATAAGCTATTTAAAATAGATTTTATTTTATTTTTAACCCTTTTATTAAAAACGTTATTTTAAATATATAAACGTTTTTTATATATAAAAAAAATACTTTATTTGTTTAAATATATAACTCGCTTTTAAATTACGTTAACTTTTTTAAATAAATAACTTATGTATTAATTATATTATTTTATTTTATTTAACCAGCTATAAGCTAAGTAATAAATTTAAAAAAATATTAATATATTAATTATAAAAATATATAAAAAAATTATAATTTTATAAAGTTACAGCTTAATAGCTTAGTAGCTTATAGCGGGTTAGCTAGTAGCTTTACCCCGTACTAGCTATTATATTTAACATATTTACTACTAATTGCTGCTAGCTGCTTATAAGCTGCTTTATAGCTTATACTTTATATATACCACTTATTTAATATAAATATTTTATAGCTAGATTCCTTGCTTTTTTTTTTTTTTTTTTTTTTTATAAATTTTAATATAATATAATATATATTATTAAAGCTTTGTTTTTATTAATATATAAATATAATAATTTATAAATTATTTTTAATTTTTTTAAAATATTAAAACTATTTTTTAATATTTTTTATAACTATAATTAAATTAACTTATTATATAAAAACTATAATATAAAACTATATTATATTATATATTAATAAAAAACAAGCTTAGCTTAAAGCTAAAGCTTATAAATAAATAAAAATATTTATAAATAATTTTATTCACTTAGTAATTTAAAAAAATAAAATCTTTATAACTATTATAAAAATAAAATTATTTATTTTATAAAAATAAAATCTTTATTTAATAATAATATAGCTATTATAAATAATAATAATAATAATTAATAAAA